>JAPYZR010007477.1:0-35256 GCA_030522945.1 Trichopria nigra
GTGGCGCGCCGGCTGCTTTCGCGCATCTGAGAGTGGGGGTAGGAGAGGTAGCGGCTGGCGAAAAGTCGGGAGCAACCTCAGTGTCTGGCTCGACTGTATGGCAAAGCAATAGGATGAGCAACCTGGCAAAAGTGGTAGGATGACTTCTGCTGGTATGTGCCAAGATGCGAAATAGAGTTATGCCGCATCCCAACAAACGAAAACGTATTGAAAACATTTTAATCTGGCTTTCTCTTGATAATTGTATTTACATTCTTTCATTTCTAATTCGATCGAACAAAGGGGATAAATGAACCGTTATCGATAAATTTTTTCCACAGTTTCAATACAAAAAAAAAACAAAAAATTTAATAATAGGTACAAATGTCATGTTTAGTAACGAATAGTATAAAATTTAAATTACATTGACAACTGTATACGTTAATTTAATTGCAATTAATTAAAACAGTAAATATTAATCCTAAAATGAATGTTTAACTCTTTCTGGAATGAAATTTCACTCCGAGAAATTTTGAGAGCACTCTAATATTAGTGCAAAATTAAAATTCTTGATAAACTTAATTTGAAAAATCGTAATAATAAAGTTTGACCCTGATTGTGGAGACTCTAGGAAACTACTTGTAAAATAAATTGTAAGACTCATAAATATACAAAATGGTGTATTATATGTTTTTTTTTTAATCAATCATTACTTAGTACTAGAACATTTCTAAAATAAAAATATTTCGTGCATTAAATGTTGAATAAAAATAGTCGATGTTTTCTGGTGCCAACACATGCTTCAACTTGTTATTATATATTGTTTTTTTTTTTCTTCTTCATCAAAACTGAAGAAAATTAAGTCTTCATGTATTAGCAGCTGGTATCATTAGAAGAATGTTCGTACATTTTTAATAATTGGACCTTTTGTATACATACAATATATCGCCGATTTTAGGAAAATCTTTGAATTTTATTCTGTTTTCAAACATTTTAGTTTATTTATTTTTAACAAATTACATTCAACCTTATATTACATATAAATAATAATAGTGTAAAAAATACACTATTTTATTGAATCTTCGTCTTACTGTAAATTGTGTCATAACAAATAAAAGTTAACTTTAAGTAAATAATTGAAAAAAACTGTTTAAATAATTAATTACACTATCATTCTTGTAATGGTTTTTTTAAACATTAAGTAAACTAATTAATAATTCCATTATATTCTACTGATTATTTTTTTTTTTTTTTTTTTTTTTTATGTCTATACTGCTAATCGTGTAACCTTTAGTAACTCCTACTTGAAACAAAATATGATGAATGTTATATGCAATGTTCAATTAATAATTTACAAAATGTTTTGTTGTATGTATATGTGATTGTCGAAATGTTTTGTCAGATCGGATGAAAACATAAGGCCTGTAAAAATTACATACATAAAGTTTTTAAATGAAGTTATGAGGAAAGAATATTTATGGACATTTTTATTCAAGAATTATAAGCATATCCGTTAAATTAATGTTTCACTAGACAGATAGGGGAAGGGGAGGATCAATGAATTAAAAATGTACCCAGCAAACGCAGCAAGTAACAAATATGTAACAAATATATCATGGTGACTTCTTACATAAATGTTACAGTAATGTTACATAATTGTTACATTGTGGTTGACTGGGTAATTTTTGATATAGAACAGTATTCAGCATTGTTATCACTATTCAACACTAAAATCAGATCTTAAATAGAAATAATATAAATAGTAGAAAATTAAACCAGTATCTACCTATTTTAGTATTTTATTTCCCGGTCTATATAATAGGGAACTAAATATTTAGTGATTTGAATATCTACATTTGGTTTAATAACTGACTAAAATTTACTTAATGCAACTATTATTTAGTCAGTTGTACTATACATGTAGCAATGTACATTACGACATATTCAGTTTCCACTGGGCAACTATATAAACTATATACTATATATGGGGTTGGCGGCCGAAGGCCGCAGGGGCGAAGCCCCTAGTTAATAATTTGTAAAATTATTTTTATTTGGTATTATATACACATAGATATCACAGTACTACAAATAATAGTAATATAATATAGTCAATTACATACTATAGTATAAAATAATTCATGGCACATTCTTGTTAAACGATTAAGAATTATTTGCTAAAAATTCTCTCTACTGTAAATGTCATTGTCTCTTTTTATTTACATATAATATACTGTTGTATTTATCCATCCGCTGTTGAAAATAGCAGCTTATGGATCGTTTTATAGATGTACAGGGATGGACCTCTCACATTCCCATCAGGGATTGAAAAGAGTGAAATTTCCCGATTTCGTATCAATTCAGAAAAGTTAAGAGCATCAGCCACTTATGATCTTCTGCTTTAATCAGCGCCTCATCAAATTTTTTCAAAGTATGACGAAATTTCTGGTTTCAATCGAATTCTCCAACTGGTTTTCTTGCTGTGGAGATAAATATTATTGATAACAATTAAAACTAAAAGAATCATTTAAAGATGGGTTATTGTAGTATAGGTTTTATTAAAATTGTTAAATTTGAAACAAAGCACAGTAAAGGATTTAATTACAAATTCAAATTGGTCTAATTGTTATCATGTGGTACGTTTTAATAAATAATAAACCAAGTAGATATTAAGGCTCAGAATATCTTATTCTCAATAACCTACTTGCTCTAAGCTATATAAAGAGAATTATATATTTTTTCTGTCACGATACTCTCTATATAAATTTGAATTCGCATAATATTTATAAAAATTCGTCCACAGAATTTAAACGGTTGAATTTTTTTTATCATTATCTAATTTGTTACTAATTATTTATATTACGAAATAAAATGAATGACAGAACAGCAACATTTTCAATTCGATTTATTTAGTAAGAAATGTAGAGAGTAATGTCGTTTAAAAACATTTTGAATTATTTCGCATTCTATGTTTACTACAGGCGTCCTGAAATAGTATATATTATGTATCAAGGACGTAATTATCAATATTCACGTGAAGTTGACACACGAGCGAAGAGAGTGGTACACTCGCACTCGTTGAAGATCAATATTTCGCACGCGATTCGATATATACGATATTTTTTAATACGAAGGGCGCGAAGCTCGATTATTTGAGCACTTAAATTTCACCCTAGGGCGCGAAATCAAGAAAAGCGCCCGCGGTGTTAAAAATGTTATTTTAGCACCATAGCTTTTGAAATAAATGAATTTATTATAAATAAAAATAAAAATAAATTGAAAAATTAATATATTACGTATGAATTAAATTAAATTTATTATTGCATATATTTTTAAATCATATATCTAAATATTAATATTTGTCAGAAGTCAATAAAAAATTAAAATAACGACAGAAAAACAGAAAACATTTCAAGAATGAAAAGAGTTGTATTGATTTTAGGTAAACGTTGACAATGTTCGAGATTTTATTTAAATTATCGACTATATCTATTTTTTAATTTGTTTTCATTTATTAAATATTTGATGTTCATTGCACTGCCACTGTCCTTTTGTCATTTGAAGCGAAATGTCGATTTTCTTTTATAATTGACATATATTGATTTTACTGGCATGAAATTATTCATGCGAGTGATTACCATACCTTTAAAAAATATTACTTAAAAGAGTACATTCATTGTTGTTTTCATTGTTTATTTTACGGATTGTACATTAAATTATAAAGACCGCAATATTTACTTATTATATATTACAAATTATAATTATCATTATTATATTATCTTCATTCTACTTATTATTATTCGGCATTCAAGATATACACATTTTATTTAAAACTGAATATCAATCTTAATAAAGTAGAAAAAAAGATATAAATAAATAAATAAATATATACATATATATATATATATATTTATTATAAAATATATAATTATATAAATATATAAATATATTATAAAATAGTAAATTATACTAGTTTTGGTAAAAATTCAGGTGTTGCAAAAAAGTACAGCAACTCCTCTAAGGTTCTTCAAAACTAACTTTTTTATCCCAATTTTCAGACTGTTGTACACGATTTTCAATATTTATTATTTTACTGAAGTTGAAAATCATTGCAATTATTCGTTTTTAATGTTTTACTATTTCGCTCAAAATTCTATTCATCTTATATAATAATACTCCAAAATGAATGTACGGTAGAGATAGTTTGCACTTCCCGACCCTAAATGACGTTACTAAATCGTTATAATTACAGTTTTCTTTATTATTTTATCGTTTCTTACGTTTTTTATTCATTTTTTATTTTATTACTTAACTGAATATTATAATATTTAAAGGTAATTAATGGCAGTTTCCGGATATCGAAACATATGAATAATAATGCGAAAGTATATTTAGTGCAACACTAATACTTATTGTAACACTTATTATAACACTAATAATACTTATATACAGCGAATTAAAGCAGATAAAATAAAATTTTCTTATGTAAAATCAGTGTTAATATTCTGTGTGTGTGGGAGGGGGGGGGGGGGGGGGGGGGGGGGGGGGGGGGGTGTGGTGGGTTTGTTTTGGTTTGTGGGGGGGGGGGGGGGGGGCGGGGAGAAACATTTTTTCATGAAAATAAATAATTATAGAACCGAAATTTTCACACTTACAGAACGACTCGGTGGCATTGTCTTGCGCAGTCTTTCAACAGAGTTAAAATTTACAGCTTTAAGCCATCGTCAGTAATTGACGAGCTTCATCCTTTCGGAAATCCAGAAATTCCGATACTTCCATTTCTCCGATCCTCTTGCACTGAAACGAAAGTTAAAAATGAGACGAAATGTGTTTTTTGATATTTATAAAATTGTCTTCGATAAAACTATAATAAATGCGAAACGTTTCAAGTTTATTTGAAATTGGGTCACTTTGGGGGAAAAATGTACCCAAATTATTTCATCATCGATTTTTTTGTCTCTATGAAAATGGAGAAATTGTGTTCAAACAGATCTGTCAACATTTAAGAATGAAAATGTCTCCAATTTCAAACTAGTGTTGTTTCCTCAATTTTTGATCAAAATCTTGGTCCATACAGTAATGAACATATAGGATGGAAATATAAGGTCGAAACATGAGCAGCAATCTTGCGAGCGAAGCAAGCCAAGCGTCCAGCTCTGGTCCCATTCACGATAACTATTGTATTTATAATATTTTAAAATATTTTTTAAATAATTTTTTTTTTATACTTACATACAAACTTAATTCACTGACATGCATATATTTATCGCCCCAATCTTCCTCATCGGTACTTCGACTATGGCGGCTGTCGCTCTGATTAATACCGTCTAAACGAAAACGCACATCTTGCTCCACCGTACGTCGAACATGGTTTATCCATGTATAATCGACCCCAGAAGCACACGTCTTTATTGTATCCACACTATCCGTCAAGGATTTAACTTCTGAACGAAGCACCGTTTCTAATTCCGGCAAACTGACAATGAAATTATCCACAATCTCTTCTTTCTGAAAATTGGCGAAAAGCAACTTGACTTAGTCACGAAAATATTCGAAAATATCATGAATAATTTGTCATTTTTTAACTTTTAAGAGCGTAAAGTGTTTCGGGAAAAACACATATTATCCGAAGTTTGTACTTACTTCTCGAAGACACGCTATAACGAGACCAACTGTTGGTTTTTTCGAGCACACGTATTCACTATCTTCATACAGGTTCTCCAGTGCTTTGTTACGTATATCAACAGTTTTTTTAAAAGATTCAGCAGAATTATAAAAATTCCTTTCCCACGCGTAATAACAAGTTTTTATCTGTTTCGCAGCTACGAACAGTACATTCAATTTGTTTACCATGTCTGCAACTCGATTGGGATGGTTGGTGGTATTTCTGATTTGTTCATACGCTGATAACGTTTCGCAAAGGGTGCGATTTGCCTGGAAAAAGTGAACGAAACGATTGTTAGGAAATTTCAATTCATTTTATTTCTCCAATCAATATACCGGGTGAGTTCATCAAGATGCCGGGCATATGGGGAAATTGACGTGAGTGACGAAAATCAAAGAACGACCTTTAAGCTTGCCCATAGAGGACTCACGACGTTTAAATTAGTTGACAGCTATAATCAACTATATAAAAACAACATTATAAAAGAATTATTTTTAGTTGGCCTTTGCGGTCTATATAAATGCATGGCGTTGAGGGGCCACCCAATGCCAGTGTATTTGCATATAGTATTCAAGGGCTAACCAAACATAATTAATTAATATATAATTAAGCAGAAAATACCGTTTTTTTTTGTCGGTAATTCAAAGTTATTGTAATCCAAAGTATAGGTTCAGAAAACTGTGAAGAAATTTTCATCTGCAATTGATTATAAAGAATAAGAGAAAATGACAGTTTATCGGTCAGAATGAAGTTGCCAACCGATATATTACAAACTGTATAAAATATTCTTTTCAAATGCAGTGTTTGAATCAAATATTTAAAGAAGAAGAAAAATCTTTTTGATCATTGGATCAACAATAATATTTTCAGAATTTCTTCGTGTTATAAGTCGAGATTTTTATAAAAATTTGAACAACCCTAGTAGAAATCAGTTTGTAAATATCCAGGCGCAAGATTGGCCCTGACTCGAACCCGGATATCTATCAAGGCGCGAGTCAGGGCCCAGCTTGCGCCGTCAGGTTGAATATCTTCAGGTATTTGTATAATACAATAATTGATGAGGGTTTCTAGGCAATCATCATTTTTTCTATTTAGTAACAGCTATATAACTATACAATGTCACATTAATCAGATATGTGTTAAATGAATCTTACTTAATTGGTTTTGTCTTTTGGCTGATTGGGTATTTTGGTAAATTTTTACAATTTTCACCTTTTTGGTTTCCTGGCATTTTTTATTAATTTTTTAAAATATTTTTTATTTTGCGTTGTAACATATTTGTCCTTTATTGCTATAAATTTTTTCAAAATTTTCTTGAATTTCCATACTTTTCCAATCGAACGTCGTTAAATTTTATTGGATTATTTATGGAGTAAAGTCATACATTTATTTTTATTTTATTACCGTAAAATAGTCGAACGAAGAAAATGTTTTAACAGATTAAGTCCCGAGTAAATTTTCAATGAATTTTTTTCCATTTTTTTTTTAATTTTATACTGGAACAAAAAAAATGCCCAATATCCGACGTAAAATTTTATGCTATTCCAAAATATGGCATCCGAATTATTTTTTATAAAATTAATGTTTAAAAAATTATAAACCATTTTGTGCAAAAAATGCGATTTTTCTGATTAAAAAAAAATGTTAGATCTAACATTTTATGTGAAACAGATAATAGACACATCCTTTTCTGGAGAGAAAAATGTTTTCGAGCCCTAAACTTAAGATATGTATATATACAATGTAAAAAGTTTAACGATCTATCATGTCTTTCTAATTAAATTTAAGATTTTTTCCCCCTTAAAAACTATCAATTTGCCGAAAAAATTGAAGAGAATAAAAAATACTTGAATTCATCAAATAACACTGGAATTTTTGTAGAATTTTTCAAAATATCACCAAAAAATTTTTAAGTAATAGCGTTCTGAACTGCCGGAATTAAATTTTCTTTTTGGATGCTAGTTTGGGAACCCCCATTTTGTATATTTTTATTTCGGATATCCTACATAGCTTAAAATTTAGGACACGTTTTCTGTTTGGTGATGCGAATATTACCGTTTTCATATGAAAATTTTCGTCAGTCGGAAAAAATCGCATTTTTTGCAAAAATCTATTCCAAAATGACTATTTTTAAGTATTGATTTTAGATAAATTCTGAGGCCAAATTCTGTAAAAACTTTTCTTTCACATAATGCAATATGAGGAAAAAAATGAATGAAAATTAATTGAAACTTGACGATATTTGGGACTTATTGGGTTAACGATTAGCCTACTTGCACCACTTTAACGAAATAGTTTTACATCGACGTATTTCGTTATTAATTAATAAAAAAGAAACGGCTGTGACAATACTCACAGAATCTGGCGATGAAATTAACATGTTCTTTTGAATCATTTTTTGAAATTGATTCTCGAGCCCCCAGAGAGCTTTCTCATATTGGTCAATTTGAAAGCTGGCTACTCTGTGTACGTCTTGAAATTTGGATACTGCGTAATCAACCCTGTATTTGATGCTGCTTAAATAGGAAGTCAAGAAGGAGTAATCAGGAGCGTAAGAGGCCTCTACTGATTGGTCGAGATTTTCCTGGTTTTCATCAGGAGGCAGTTTCCGTGCCTTTTCTGAACACTAATACACACAAATTTGTAAACAATCAACAGTGAATACGCATTATAAAAAAATTGGAATCAACGAGTACGTTTAAAGTTTTCGAATGTCTTGTTTTCTATACCATTTCATCCAATTTAAAAAAAAAAAACAATAATGAAGTTTATTATGATACTAATAATTACACGACTCAGCATTACGGAAACTTTATTTGCTTCAACGATGGTGCCTGATGAACATTAATGACAAAACGTCTATTTTATAATTGAACAAAAAAAAGAAATGATCAAACATTAAACTTACGTGAGATGCAGAAACTAAAAAAAGGATGAACAGTAACTTCGACATGATTCTTCGGCTGCGTGGAAACAACTGAAGCTGTTGGCTATATGACTCCTCGGTTTAACGTATAGTGGGGTTTAGAAAAGTGACAAAATATCCAAACAGCCCGACGATTGGATAAGAGTGATTTCACATGGTTCTAATAACGATCTTTTAGTACTGAAAGATGTATCTTAAGACGCATCATAAACATGGCTATATATACATCAAGATGTATACGGGTCAAAAACGCTCAAAATGCGTTATTTATACAGCGATGGGACGACGGTTTGAATATTATTATGTACTTATGTTTATTGGTGAAATTTAAAGTGACACATAATGTTTTATAGCTATCTATTTTGTAATTGTCATTTATAAAATTGTGCATGTACATTCATTCTTTTAAATTTTCATGCACATTTTCAATCATAGCACGATTGCTCTTGCTTTGTATATACATATACAAATTTCAGCCTTTGCACATTTTGTAAAACCTTACAATGTAATTCTTTATTTCGATTTTATAACACAAACATTTATTTTTATTGCATATATACTTCCACGATACATAATTCATTGTATAACTTTTTTTTATGAGCTTTTCGTTTTTTTTTTTTTTTTTTTTTTTTTTTTTTTTTTTTTTTTTTTTTTTTTTTCTTTTTTTTTTTTTTTTTTTTTTGTTTTTATCAAGCTTGAAGCTTCACTTCAATTATAATTAAATTCCGTAATGATAAAATGAAATTAGCGGCCCTAGACACAGAATGACTGGGCGAGCGGCCGACGGCCGCGAACGCGAAGGCTCTACTGTTTTTGCAGTGCGAGCGGCGTGCGATCCTAACCGGGGGCCTAGAAGGCGGTGCCCTCTTATGGAATAAAAATGTAATGTAAAAAGTATGAATTTTAGACAAATGTACATTTCTTTATTTAATATAAAATAACATGAAAGTAAATTTATATTATCCTTGGTTTCGTTTGTAAAATGTTGGCAATTTTTGTAATTCGCTAATTTGTTTATCTGAAATCTTTTATTTATCTCAAATCTAGGTATAGCTAATCACTGTCTCATATTTACATCTGCAAAGTATTAATTTCTCGTGAAAATGTCTATCCTTGTATTAAACCAAATTGACGTGTTTTTTAAAACTTTTTAAGTGAGTAAATGTTAAGTCTGTTATGTTTACATTGATTCACGGTAGATGCTGAAGGAGCCGAATGGCTCCCAGTCACTTCCAAGATTCTAGATCAAGTCGATAGCGGGTCTCCTTATCTAGATGAAATTAATATCCAGGAAGGGCTGGGTATTAACAATTTTGAAACCATGGACGATGAGGCTCCAGCTTAAGTCGAACCGCAAAATGACTGAATTTCCTTTTCGACGAAGAAGAGTTTCAAATGGCATCACCAGGCAATAAAGGTACGGAAAAAAACAGTACTACTGAGTCTAGATAAGATGCCAACCTCAACAGTAAGGAGGACGAGGTCCGACGATTACCTCTCCCTCTACTTTTAATCAACTGATATGAAGAAAAAGAAAGTCAGCGATGGCCCCTTCGAGAAACCCGAGTGGGCGTGTTCAGAGATCTAGAGGAAGCTACTCCGAAGTGGTGGGGAGGGTTGGTATAGGCGTAATGCCTATATAAAGACTCCGGCATTATGAAGCTCCGAGTGACTATGAGGCTTTGCTGAATATAGGCGTGGAACTGAACGAGAAACCGATAAATACCCACTTTCTTGGCTCGTACAATACCCAAATAGTAATTTTCCAAGAACCGTATGGTGTTTATGGAAAACTAATGAAGAGAAGGAAGTGAAGGGCGTAGACTGACTTGATAAGAAAAATAAAGCCATGTACCATAAAGGTGAGTTGAGAGCTATTTATTCATGGCTCAGAGTAAAACATCTTACCTGCTATAAAATTTATATCTAGGGATTTAGTGTCATGCCAATGCTGATCACCACCGTCTGGTGGAGCAAAATCATTAACAATAGGACTGAGGCTTTACTTGAACTTATTACTAAATTTAACATGAATTTTTTAATCAAAGGGAGATGAACCTAGTTTTATTAACGTTATTAGGAAAGATATTATTTACCTAACAGCAAACTTGACAAGTGTAAAAAAAAAACTATTCTGGCAGCACTTCGACAAGGTAAACAAATCTTAGATTTCACAGGAAGAGTATAGAAATACTCTCACTACAGTAAAAAGCTAAGGAAGGCTAAAAGATAAACGTGGTCGTCGACTTTCCTAGCTCATTGATCCTAAAAAATACACTCCATGTTCCGAGTGGGAAAATGAGATGATACAAGCGGGGTAGGGCAAAAAGCCTTGGGTTTGAACGTATCAAAGGTCCTTTAATAATGCCTCCTATGAGTCCATTAAGCGAAGAATATCGAAGAAGTGGTCATAAACTGGATCAGGGATATGCTGATGATCAACAAAACAATCTATATAAGTTACGGGGAGTCGAAGGTTAAAATCAGAACAAGAGGTATCTTATCAGCCTTATTGTCGACGATTATTGTCGACGATCTTCTTTACAACTTAGGCAGGAAAGAACCTTTCGATTCGACAAAGCGTTTGAAATAAATATACCTCATATCCTTTGGAAAATACACCAGTGTTTTCCAGGGCGATGTCATAGGCATCATTCTACGCTCCGTAACAAACCGCGAGGAAGGTTTGAAAGGGGCTACAATAATTCACATATGCTCCGACAGTCAAGCCGCCGTAAAGGCTAGCTCATGCAATCGATTCTAGGGCAAGAGACTAATTTTTCTTGTCCCTATGGAATATACAAATTGTCCAATAACTGGTAAATAATATTGCATGGAACATTTCTTTAAAAAAAAAAAAAAAGACCAGCGTAAAAGTGTGATATATGATTAAGTTTAATTGGTATTGGACACTTTTGCTTGAAAATTTTCCGAGAACCAATCCATACAAAATCATTAAATAGTTGTTGAACACCATGTATACATCCCTCTAATTTGTTTTAATCCTCTAGGACTAGGATAATTGTCACTCTAGAAAGAGAGAAACATCGCTTTGACTCATAAAGTCCCAGATGAGCAAATTTTTTGGCGCTTTTTGGCTATCATAGATTATCAACGTGGAAAAAATCTGGACACATCACTTTTAACGTAGATACGTTCGATTATTTAAAAAAAATCGAATTTTTTCACCTAAAAATTAGTTTTATCAACAATTTTTGCAACAAAATCGTATGAGAAATTCATTAGGAAGTGAAAGTTTAATTTTAAAATGGGAACTTCCATATGACGGCATGAAGCAGACATTTTGAAGCCATTTCCGATTTTTCCACGTACAACTATTTAAATTGACAAATTTCATCTGAAAATGTGCGTTTATTACAGTTTATAGGTCGCTGATCACGAATTGTCAAATTTTCCGAAATTTAATATTATAGCATGCAAATGTACAGATTAGAGTTGTATACGACCTTTTCGCACCTTTAATATTTGATAAATAATTGAAAATATTCAAAATCATCAATGATAAATTCTAAATTCTATAACTGCTAAAAGTTAAACGACTGCATCACTCGAACTTGCGATGACGATTTCGAAATTCGACCTATTTTTAATTTTACGATTTTTAGAATCAGAATAATAAAATACAATAATCGACTAAATCATCGCATTTTTCCATCATCTATTTTCACGCACCTCCGATTAACAAAACGAATTTTTATTTTTTTTTGCACCCAAAACGTAAGAGGAGCCTAGGGTCATTTGTCATGATACTTTCTTCTCTTTCGATGCATGTTTTATAAATAACCGAGTTGCGTTACGGCAGCCTTACGATTGTACGAAACGCAATATACTATAGGATCCCAAAGCCAGCTTCTGAAGAAGTCCTACTTATAGACCCCCAAACGATGGGATCCCCATCTGCGACTTACGCTAAAAAGGGCCTAAGGCGTTTCTGAATGAGGTAATAAATGAGTGATTTAAGTTTATGCTCAGGGTTTACTTTGATCTCGGCGGTTTCAACAAGGACGACGGAAAATGATTGAATGACTATCTTTAACGAACGAAACGTAGAAACCCGTGAAGTAATAGGCAAAAAGCTTAGTAAAAACTAAAGTTCACGTTTCCGGTTTTATATATGCGACAAATTAAAGGGGTGAGGGAAACAAGGAAATCAGCTATATTTGCGTCGCTGTATACTATTACTTTTCTTTATTTTCTTATGTCGAATGGAGGGGATCACTACCGGTATTTCCTTAAAAATTCGATACCTCCTTTTGTTTGATATATGCAATTCAAATACACATGAATTGAGAACGAATTTTTCATTATTGTATTCGTAAATAAATAAACATCATTTAATATTGTGTCAGTCTATACCTCATCAACCATTGTGCTAAATCATATACTTACTTGGGTATTTGGTGTATTCGCAATAAGTAATATTTAATGTCCGATAGGTGGCGGCTCATCTCGTGAGGGAAGTAGCGCGCCCTTACTGCAATATTTAAACTATTGGTGCAATTGAGTAAATTTAATTTATATTTTATTATTTAACATAACATTTAAGTCGCATGCTTTATTTATATTTTGACGACTACGTTATTGTTCTACAAAATTATGTCGTGTATAAATTTACAAATTTATATATACATAAGACAATGCGTGGACTCTACAATGTGGAAAAGATGAAAGATGTTCTTAAATGAAGTTGTGTGTTATTAATTTTTATTTCCTGAACTTAATTTAAAATAAATAAATAAATAAGAAATCTGCGTCATTCAAGTCAACGCCTATATCACACGTGTTATTTAAAAGCAATTAAATATTGCCCGAGTGAAAGAAGAATATCGCTGCGAAAGCATAAAAATTTTGGATTTCTTCAAAGCTTGCCCAATCCGTGCCTTTAATGCAAGCTTCTTTGACATTTCTCAGATCTGCAGCGTTTTTCCGGAACTTTTCGGAAAGTTTCATTGTTGTTTTGGGCGTATCTTTATGCGATCCTTCGAAGAACTGCACTTCCTGTATATACAAATATTGCTTATTAGTACAAGTCTTATATAGAAAATACAAGTCTTTAAAATACATTTCGAAATGTAGCTATGTTGAATTTAAAATATAATGCATCCGATATGTTTGAATGGATTTATCAAAGTTCCCTGATTGTCCGCTAGGTGACTGCTCATCTCGCGAGGGAAGCAAAGCGTCATGGCTGCAAAAAACTATAAGTGTAACTATAACTTTTTTAAAAGGAATAAATTCATAAACGTTTCTTGAGATCTAACCAATGGTTAACTTTGCATTACATAACATTACAGGGTAGAACAATATTTTCATTGAGAGGAACGACGATGAATCACGTCTATACTTGAGCAGATTTTTGGCACATATATAAATTATTTTTATGAATTTTAAAAATTGTCCATTCGCGTGAGCGCGTAGAATGTCGCCTTTAATGTTGGCTCTCTTATCCAGCTTAAAAACATAACTCGATGGCGTCTTTATCAATGTTTTGATTTCTGAATGCCTGCCAGATAATACTTCGGATATAAACGGTAATTTCTTCGATAATGGGCGATAATTTGCGCTCTTTCAAAATCCGGTATCATATATATATGATGGGTTTCTATTTGAAAATTAAAAGTAAACCTTCAAATAACCTTGACATTTAAGGTCAAGGCCATTGCCAAGATCGTGGTTCAATCCCTCCATATATTCAACAATTCTTGTTTTTAAACATTTCTTTATTGAATCGCGATGCCTCGAGTTATTTGGCTGTTATTTTTCCACATCTTTTTAGTGGCATTTTAAAAAATTCTACAAGAAAAGTTGGTACATTTTTAACAAACAAAAAAAAAAAAAAGAAAAATAACTATAATATATGACATTTAGGATTTTTTTATTACATTAAATTGAGTGATTTCTAACATTTAAAGATTTTATAAAGTTTTAAGTAAATGCTCACTGCTTCCGTTTTATATAGAGATAAGCCATGCTTGAATTTCAGGAAATCACTAGAATTCCGACCTAAGTGTATTAAGTTTCACGCACATACATGATAGCTTCTTTAAATTTCCTTAAGCGATAATAATAAAGGACGGACGTATCACCCGATCAAAAAGTATCTTATTATTATCGCCGATTAAAATATCAAAAGAAATCAGTAGTATTGAAATTTATTATATAATAAATGTACTTGCAGTGAAGAAACAATCCAAAACGCCGATCCAAATTGTCTTGTTGTCAGCGAGCTTTGGTAAGCATAACTCGAAGTTTCTCTCAATAATATTTAAGTTTTTAGTTGCATCGGATAAATGCTTCAACAAATTATTGGATGATTCAACCGTCGAATTCTTAACCTCAGCATAACAATTAGCAAATTTCCTTCCGTCGATGAAAACTTTTTCGAGTAATTTCTTATCATTTTTTTGGTCGATTTCGCTGTTGTTGCGCGAATTATTAAAACGCTCAAACGGATAATGCGCCTAAAAATGGGAATTTAATCATTATTGGGTCCATTTCGAATGATTTCAAATCCAAAAATACGTTTTATAAATTCATAAAGTAGAGAATACTTCGTTAAAAATATTTGAATTAAAAAATGAGGAATTCGTAAAATTTGTAATTGTAGACAATATACATTCAAATGCGTTTCAAATAATAAATCCTTGAAATCGAAAGACAAATGTAAAATTCGAATTCTTATTTCGTTTCCTATCGGAAACGGTAATCGCAAAACGACCGCAAAACGACCACAAAAAAACCGGTCTAAATCGGTCCCTAAAACAACCAAAATTGGGTTAAAAAAACCGGAAAAGTAGACGTCGAAACAGAGTTGCTCGTGTATCGGTATTTTCTTGGTTGCTTTGCGGTTTATTATCAAAAAATAACCGCAGTAAACTTCATAAATATCGGTATTTTTCGGGTTATATTGTGGTTTAATTTCGAGAAAAATACCGAGTGGATTTTCGACACCGGTATTTATTCGGTTGTTTTTACTTAATATTGGTTGCTTTCGGGACCGATTTAGGCCGGTTTATTTGTGGTCGTTTTACGGTCGTTTTGCGGTTGCCGTTTCCGATAGGCTTCATATAATTATGATTAGGAATTACCTAACCTAAAAAGTGAAAATGAAAAAATATCGGATTATTTCTCTGGATTCATTAGGATATGGAAACGTTCAAATAAACCAAAATGTTCGATTTAAAAATTGGATTGAATTGGAAATTTATCAAAAAAAAGTATACGATAGATTTCAAATTCAATCCGAATGTAAACCGTAAAAAGTCTATATAGAATAAAATGTCCCAGAATAAAAAAAAAAAAAAAAAAAAAAGAATAGTTCTAAGTAATTATTTTTGTTTTCAGAAAGAGAAATTAAACTTTATAATTAATAGATAGGATCACTTGCTAATTTAATAAATAACATATAAATGTACCAATCAGTGCCGACCTTGTTCCTACACTGAAAAAAATTTGTTATTTTCAAGTAAATATTTAATTGAATTCAGAAAAGATTTTCTTGAATTAAGTAAGATTTATTAAAAAGAAGGAAACATTTTCTTAATTCAAGTAAATATTTACTTGAAAATAAAAAAATTTTTTTCAGTGTATATATATACATGTCCCATCTGTCAGAGCAATTTTGAAGAAGATACAAAACATTTTGAAGTAAGATCCGCGTGTACTTTGTATATTGCAACCGGATATTTTGGAACGCAATTGGAAAACTATACTCACTATATAATTAAATGCTGGATGCGAAACGTTAACTTTGAATACATCCATTACTAAGTCGATTTCGTCAATAATCCTCGAAGTGTCTTTTATCGTGCTATTAAATTCCTTAAATGCATCTTCTAAATTCTGCCTTGCAGATTTAAGGTTGCCTTCTATAAAATCTGTGTACCGTTTCGTGTCATTTCTCTCAATTTTCGGATATTCGAACGAGGAATCGGTAGATAAATGTCGACACTATATAGTCAAAAAGTATATACTAATATGCTTGATGATATAATTTAAAAAAAATGAATATTATATGTCGTTTAAAAAGTTTTGAGAATGAGTACTCACTGTGCAAAATGTAACGCAAGTTGCAACGAGAAATAAGACAAGTGAAATCTTCGGCATGATTCCTTAATCGCGTGAAGATAACTGGTGCATGGTATGCATCTTCTGGCTTATATATGCACATAGTTGGGCAGTTTACCCACAAGATTATAGCAAAATATCCCCACGACCCGTCACATATATAGCGTAGCATGGGTTTTTCTTAAAGGCCACCGAGGTGAAGAAAAGACGACTTCACTTTTAGTGACCGCAATATGTGTACAGAAGTAACGGTAGTCTGGTTTATTGATTATATGAATCTAACGAATATTGTAGTTACGGCTTGAAAAAAAATGTATATTATATACTTATTATAAATGGGTTATCCTCTTTACGCTGAGTAATAAATTTGTTTCTTTAAAAAAAAAAAAAAAAAATTTACATACGAAAAATGTATATCTGTGTGAGTGTGTGTGTATCTGATATTATCTTTAAAATATATATATTCTCGAGAGTAATTTTCGACAAAATACTCGCAAAATAAATTATTCATAAAATAGCCAGAAGTATTATGGAATTACTCATATGGGTATACCACCAGACGTAGTTGATTTTTACGTTTGCTGCCGTTTTATGTCTCGCAGCACGCTATATATACAGAGTGACCCGAGTAAAACTCAAGAACACTTTATAAAGTGTTCCCTTAGTATTCTATAAGTGTTTTGTACACTTATTACATTAAGTGTCCTAAACGCTTTCAATGAACCAGAATGATGACATTCAAACGATCGGAGAATTATGTCATTCAAAGTTCTTAATGATAACTTGAAAGTGTGATTTTAAGTATTGTAAATGATGTTCAGTTAAGCATTTTGTCAGTGAACGGAGCATACTCTCTAAATAAAAATCAATGGAAATTCCGCTGAAATTTCCAGTGAAAAAATTATAGCTGATTTTACAGCTAAGTTCACTGATATACAATCAGTTAAATGTGTGGTTAACTGATGTAAATAGTGAAAGTCATTAATCACTGATTTAAACAGATGATGCAGAACTTTTAAATTATGTAAAAGTTTATATTGTTTAAAAATAAAGTGACGATGACGAGACTGTTATGTATGGTGAGGTAGATAGATAGAGAGGGAGAGAGGACGAAATGTGTATTTTACTGATTAATTTAGTGGACTGTATTTCACTGATTATTTCAGTGAAATTTAAATTGAATCAGTAACAGAAGTAGTTTACTGATTCAATTAGCGACTATTCGCTGATATTCAGTGGCACACTTATCACTAATGAAATCAGCGACTATTCGCTGATAATCAGCGGTTTTTCAGTGATTCATATTTAGAGAGTAATGCTTTACTAATTTGTTTCGAAGCGTACAATACTATAGTGGTGTATGTTTTTTTAAATTCTTGACCGTTCGTTACAAGAACACTTAAAATATTCCATTTTAAAACCAGGGGAGTTTTAAAAAAAATGAACATATACCAAAATATTGTTTAAACTATAAAGATATTATGTAAAGTAACATAATTATTGAATTAAACCGTGGTATTCTTTAAATATGATCTTGGGGTGTTTTGATGTGTTGGTTACAAATTTGATGTCAAGTTTGAAAAGTTCAAAATGGCGGATGCAATATCGCGGACAAAAATTATAATTCACTCGAATCCTGTGTAAGAACTGGACATGTGGGTTTTTGAGGTGGCTGCTACGAATTTGAAGTCAGATTTCAGAAATTGATGTCAAAATACAAAGACATATTGGAGTATAAAATATCTTTTCCTGAGTGTATTGTTCCAATTACTGTTCAAATTATATTATTCCATTATTTACTTCGACCCGCAACGTAGGTCGGAAGAAGTATTGAATTTGGTGCCCCTGACAAAAAAAAAATTGCCTCCTATTTTTTTCTATTATTTTTTTATTATTACTTACATTTTCAATTAATGATGAAGCTTGCGATTGAAGTTCGGAAAACATGCAAGAAGCATTCAGATGAAATTCTAGATGAAATTTCCAAATGGATAAAAACACGATTAAAATACTTTGAATTCTTTTTCGACTCCACCACAACTGATTTCGACAATAACATCATATATTTGTCCAATTTTACGAATCAAATTCAAAATCCTCCCGATTTACTACGCCCACAATGTCCACGTTGTATACCTGCTTGAAAAGATGTTGGATTTCAGGAAAATGAATAAAAATTTGCCATATTGCGATGATCGTTCAATTTTGATTTTATTTCGTCTCGACTGCACAATTTCACCAACTTTTGATTTCGGTCGTCGAGGAAGGTTCGCGATTATTTATTCACCGAACGCGATTTATTATAGTGATTGATTCTTCATAGGTACTGCCCTTTTGTTCATTTACATCATACGCGTTTTTCGTATGGAGATCATCTCGTTTCATCGTATTTCGTTTTGTATTCGTCTAAGCGCGGTGTCAGGTTTTCGAAACTGGCATGTATCCCGAACAAACGATGATCGTTACCGTAAACAAATAATTCTTTGACTATTTTATTCTGGAAGTACTGCACAACGGGTGAGTATTCGGCAAACGTGCAGTGGCATGTATTGGAACTGTATCGTGTGTTCTGATTGTTTCATTTAATTATACGTTACTAATTCATATCATTAAATTGTATATTCAATCATTATGATTTTAATTATTACGATGATAAATATAGAAAACAATTACGATAGCTGTACGTATACTTTCTTCTGTTTACGACAAAATGAATAATAAGAGTCGGATATTCCAACTAGGCATTTCATGAGGACTAACTAGGCCCACTGTAGTGGTATCTCATGCCCAATCACCTTGTCCAGAATTTCACCATTTTCCCTAGGATACACTCCAGTAAGAAACGTACAGCAATATCAAATTTTGAAACTTGCTAATGTCCATTTACATCGTTCTTCACTTTAGAAGCACGTTTGCCGAACGCTCTTTCCCGGTTTGAGCTGACACGAACTTCCGGTTCGGTGCCAGTAGGAGGTCAGCCTTACGCTCTTACTTAATAACAAGGAAAAAAATGCAATTATGCAAGATGCAATGCGGAAGATATAAGTATATGTCATTATTTCAGTCGCCTTTCGCATTTCCCCCAACGCATCGTCATTCGCGCATTTTCGCATCAGGACACAAAATTAAGCAAAGGACACATCTTCATCTGGCGAATTGTTTCTATACGTCTTAGCGTAAAAAATAATTCATTCGAGTACCAATCGTATATTGAGCGTACCTGCAATACTTGCAGGAAACAATTGTGATGCAATGAACATATACATTAACATATAGAAATATTAAAAGCGCACCGCCAATTTGAGGTTAGGTTGCACGTTTAAATACCGATTCTCCGCTTTCAGTAATGCGTATATCGCAACGGAACACTAGAAAACTCCCTGAGAATCAGTTTACAAAATTCCATTCTTCCTTCAATGACCTTTATAAAATAAAACCTGCCTATCCACGGTACATCTTTCATATTTATATCGAATCACGTCGCAATATCAGTTAAAAAGGCGCGGCAATTCAGTTTCTGTAACGAATATTCAGCCGCCAATAAATAAAAAAACAAAAACCACCGATTATATGTAAAATCTATATATATCACGGTAAAACTGAAAGGTATACGTATACAAAAGTAAGACGTTTATACGCGAGTAAAAAACGCAAAACATGGCTGCAATTTGTCAGCACTCCCTCTATCTGTAATATATGAAATGATCTCGAGATATCACCAAATTGTTATATCACAACTTTTCGAGTCACGTTTTGCAAACGCAGAGTATGGGGAGGAATGATGAGAGACGTGCGATGTTGCAGTACCGACGACTTACACAATATGTGTATATATAATACAATAAGTATTCGTATTTCGAAAAACATTGCCAAACCCTAAACCATATATATTTTCAATTTTCATTTTGAATTCCTAAATGTGATTCTCATCAAATGATAAAAGATTTACATTATAAAACCCATATTGAAGCTTTATTGCTCATGATCTCTGTATATAGTGACTTTTTTAAAAGTGAATTTTGAGGTTAGGTTCCATATTGAAAATATCCGGGTGGTTTTTACCACGTGGTCTAACCATATGTTCATTTCCAAGTTGCGACTAGGTATTTTTGGCCGACTTGACCAGGTCGAAACGACATGGTCATAAACACATGGTTTCGACCCTGCCGATGAAGTCTTGACCACTTGGTCATGACTTGATGAAAAAAATATTAATGTGAAATAAAAAAAAAACTTCCTTGAAGAGAAATCGAAACCGGGTCGTCCTCTTTTCAAGTCCGAACTATAACCACTCGGCCAAGTTTCCTGTTGTAAACCGTAGCAAAAATTACGAATAGCTGAAAGAGTATGAGGACTACTTCCAGGAAGTTTTTTTGAGTTTTTTGTTATAGTTCGGAAGTTATAGTTCGGAATTAAAAGGTGGACGACCCGGGTTCGATTTCTCTTCAAGTAAGTTTTTTTTTTATTTCACATTAATATTTTTGTCATCAAGTCATGACCAAGTGGTCAAGACCATGTTGGATGTAATCGGCAGGGTCGAAATCATGTGATTAGTGATTATGACCACGTGGTTTCGATCTGGTCAAATCGGCCTAAAATATACCCGGTCGCAACTTGGAAATTACCATATGGTTAGACCACGTGGTAAAAACCACCCGGATATTTTCAATAGGGTTAATTCTGGCGAAAGGCTAATTCTGACGAAAGGTTAATTAAATACAGTTTTCGGGTTTCGGGTTTTAACAATGTTTACACTGCACTACTTGTTCGCGCGTACAATTTGTTTTCGCCTCGGTTTCGCGGCTACGGAACTAGTGAAAATTATATATGTATAGTAATAATACCGCGAGTCACAAGCACCGCAGTTGATCGTCGCTCGTTTCTTTTAAACATCTAAAATTTGATATTTGTCAAAAACCCCTCGCAAATACAAATGCCTTCGCTATACACGATTGAAAAAATAATCAAATGACCGATATAAAAGAATATATCTTAAGAGAATCTAATACTTTTATCGAAATTATATATTAATACTGTATAGGAACTAAGCATTCAATTTCCTTCTCGCCCAATTCTATCACTTTCAATTAGTCATTGAATGTACCTCTAAGATAATTCTTGACGTATAAAAAAATACATTTATAGAAGATTGAAAATCAATGTAAAAAACCGAAGTAAAAACGTAAAAATAAGAAAGTAGGACACACTATAAATATTTTGGCATTGTGAATGAGGCTCGAAGACGAAATAGGTTAAAATAGTTTGAAAAATGGACAGACTTTCTTGCGATACCTTAAGTCGTTATCGCACTGTATAAGTAAGTTTACAATTTGTTGCAGTAACTATCTATCAATCTACCTATCGTTCTATTCACTGCCTTCATTCGTCGCTGCACGTGTTCGCGCGCTTTTTTTTTCTTCGATAAACCATCACGCGCTACACACTTACACTATCGTCGTTTCATTGTTTTCGGAGCTAGTCCCTTAATAAGCTTCTACTTTTGTAACTACGTATTAGCGCTTAAAAAATAAATTTTCGATTTTAATTTATGAGCGAGGTAAGAAAATATTATCGATTGACCTTGCCTGAGATTCAAGAAACGTGACGGGTTCGAGCCACTCGGGATATCGATTGTACATTCTCAATGATCGTGAAGATCCACTACTGACTACGTCAAATTCGTTCCCATCAGAAGCGATTTGTAATTTCTTGGCCTTCTTGAAGCAGTGGCGACTTTTTTTTCTTTCAGCGAAATGTTAAGAGAAACCAAAATTATACAAACTCGATTTTATATCATTCGAGTGACTCGAACCGATCAGTTTGACCCTTCAAGAGAATCAAGAGTCTGTTAGGATTCAAGTGATCGATACATTTATTTTGAGGCAAGTACGTTTGATTCTCAGTCGTCTCAATTCCCCTTCAACCGTTTGATCAATTCCCTTGACCAGTTGCTAAAAAAAAAATCCAAAAAGCTTTCCAAAGGATAATTGCATCTTTAAGTGCACTTTGTATCCTACAAATTTAACGTATCGCTAAAATATAAAAAATATAAATGCTTTATAGTTGAACCAAAAAAAAAAATGTATCCAAGAAATATAAAAAAAGATGTAAATTTACCGCTATTTTTAGGTACGTATTGCCTTCTAAAATGTTTCGTATACACTGAAGAAATCGCATCCGTTCGCGAATAATAAATACGACTTTTTCTATCACTTCGGTACATTTCGCGTTTCTTTTCTTTCGTTATTTGCAAAATAGAGGATTTATTACAACTATGTACCGTTTATCGTTAGTTCACGCCAAGTCACGATACTCTATGCGCGCAACCGAAATCAATGTCAAGGACTAGCTCCGAGAGATGGCGCGGGCCGCGGCGGACCGTGCAAACCCGTGAGCGGCGGATTGTAATTCCTTCGAAAATAACAAAAACTATATTAGATTCATTTTTATCGTACATATATGTATATAATATATATGTGGTTGTACTCTTGAGCAAACGACCGCTCATCGCCTCTAAGCGAAGGTACAATATTATTTATCTTCGATGAAACGTCGTACGCCTGGGAAGATTCGTATGTTTGGCACTGGTTTCAGAAGAGTCCTCTGAAATTCTGAACTCGTCTTTTCGCTCGTCACTTTCCGTCCGTCTGTAATAGCGGCCCCTTCCATCGAAAAGGGCCCGAGATCGAGCTTCGACCTCGATTAACCCTACGCTTTTAAGATTAAAATTTATACCTGCTCGTTATTTACAAATAAAGTTCTTCCCTCTCCACGGTATTTCTATACTCGTTCCTTAAACTATTTGATACAATACTATCGACTTCAGTTTTTCCAGTTCTTTTCGTAGTTGCTTTCGAGGGTAAGGAAACGATATTCCGAGGATTTTAAAAAGTAGGAGGATGGCTTCGCTCTTTGAGAGCGATTGGAACTTTGCACCGCTCCCTTCTTCTTTAAGGAGACTTCTCTTTTCACTCGAAGCTCTTTCCTGAAATTAATCTGAAAATATTTGTGGTGAAAGAAATTACGTCATTCGCTGAAAGACTGAGGGAACTAATCATTCGCAGACGGGGGAAATTTCCAGTACGAACTTGACTGCATGATCGTGTAAAATGATCACTTGCATAAATATGCAATGATTCCAGTCATTTTCACAAAATCTACCAACAAGTACCACCACTGAAATTAGACAATTGAAAGTCTGAATGGTACTTTATAGGAATAAAGTATCAACGAATCAATGTATAAGCTTGAAAATGTTCTCCAAATCATGTTGCCTAAGTTCTTGACAATATCCCATTTAGATGATACAAGAAGACTAGAAACAGGGATCTAACAAGGATTGTGGGGATCATAGCAAGGTATAGCCCGAGATGTAGGAGATACTTTATCGCTCTACTGCGACTTAAAACTCCTACTATGTTCAGTGGGGATTTCTGCTACAGTCATTATATTCCACCATGTTGGACCTCCAGTTTCTAATTTTCTTGAGATGATATGAATAGCTATCAGAACACTTTGAATGGAGTCGTCATGATGATGAGACCCAATTCCACAATTGTCTCAGAACTTTCTTATGGAAACTGGAGTTCTCGGAAGATATGGAGCTTCTCCCATGTAAATTAGGCGATTGACTTTGAAACTATAAGCGGAAAATGACAAAGGGACCAAAAGGTACTTTCATTGAAAAAAAAAATCCTCGTCAATCATCTACCGCGATAAAATGACCGAGACGAGCGTCATGTAGCGATGATCGGAGGCCCGAGGACGTCTTCTTTCTTCTCGATACACATTGGGCTCATTTTTAACTGTTCATCACAGTCGAACGCCGGGAATAACCGCGCCTCGTTACGGTTTCACCCTGAGCTTCGCATTCTCGTTTTACCCGGTCGATGATGTCCGCGACCAGCTTCTCTTCCTTCTCTCGTTGTTGTTCCCAATCAGGTCCTTTCCCGATCTAAGAAGATTATTGTTTATTGAATTAATGTACATAACTATAATTATAGTAGATGTTCTAGAATACGTTTATAATATGTATAAAATTCAAGAAACATTTAAAAAATGATTGACGAAATGAAATAAGTCATAATTACAGAGTACTTTAAAATTATTTATTATGGGTACATCATATTGTCTTCATCGTTTTCATTTCTTCGTTTGGACACATCATCGTCTGGATATATTTGGGGTAAAAAAGAACTAAAAGCCTCAGGTTCACGCGGAACCTGTCTGAAAAATTACCATAACACGCTTGGGACCTCCGTTTTCCGTAAACCCACTTTATATAAGGATTTGTCATTTCTGGAAAAGTATTTTCTACGTTGGTCGTTTTGGGGTCGAGTAATGACAGACGATGACGTGTCTCGGAAGTCCCGAAAAGCAGTCTTCAAAAATGTAACCACAGTATAATAGAATCAAATGTATGAAGCCCTTGCTCAAGGCTTTGATAGGAAATGTATGTGTATATTCATGGGATTGGCATCGATTCAAATTATTGCCAGAACCCCCAGAACCAATTCTTTAATATAAGGTCAAATCAAAAACAAACACAAGGAAAAACCCAATTCAGCTCTTGAAACAAGACTAATGACAGTCATGTAAACAAAAAGCTCACGTGACCCTGAGTATGACATTGTTTACGTTTGTTAATCTTATTTGTTAGTATTAGATCAAATATGTTTACATTACGATACAGTTTCTCTCGTAGTCTACTCGTGATGTTATATACAAAGGATTTCTAAAAATCAAGTAATGATTTTGTGCTCCTATACAGTTAAAATCACAATTAGATTTAGAATTACCGAACGTCTAAGTCTGAATGATTAAGTCCGATCTGAATTCAGAGTAATTGATACGATGACTTCCTGACTGTACTGTATCTAATCAATAAGAATAAATTCTAGATAACTCATTAACCAAAGCTGTTACCCTACAACCCGATGATGTTACAAAGTGATAAAACCATTTATTGTAAAAAATTTTACAAATTAAAAGGAAACTTACATCGGTAGCCTTTCGCGGCTTCTTATTGGACGGTTCCTCCCTATTCTCGTCGTTCTCGTTATCCGAATGCCTCGAACTTAGATGCCCGATGTAGCCCTTTCTCGACTTGAAGTAGGCGTTGCAGCTATGACACTTGAACAAAGGCGCTGGTTGTGTTACTTGTGTCGAAACGTGCAGTTTGTACTTGTGCCTGTACCAGCGAGTTCTCGACGGCAGGACTTCGCCGCACCACTTGCAGACTACAGAACCGTCGTTTTGAATGAGGTATTCCAGCAGCTTGCAAAACAATGTCATAGGATTTTTTTCTCTTTCTCTCATTCCCTTTCTCTCTCTTTCGCTCTCTTTCACTCTCGCTAATCTCTCTGTCTCTCTCCCCTCTTTCTCTCTCACACACTTTCGTCATTCGTTCAACTGACATGCCGTACTCCTCTTTTTGTTTTACGTGTCTCGTTTCACGCTCTTCAGTATTGCAAACGTAATTATCGTGGTCTATATTTTGCTTAGAAGTTGATATGAGGAACGGTTATACCCACGTTTCGTTTCAAGATTTTGAAAAAATTCTAGTACTTGAAGTTTTATGAATATCATTGTTTGAAAAAATACTTTGTTTATTACTTTAGCATTGATATTTATTTCAAAATGTTGTTCTTATATTTGAATTGAATACATATTTAACGGTGGCCATCTCATACTGAAAACTGTATCATGGATGTTTTTATACGTATATGAATTACATACTCTTGGTCAAGGTGTCGTTAAAATGAAACAAAAATGAATTATGAAAATGAAAAAATGTTACTCTCTGCGTACATTTCAGCGTATATTCCGACTTCTGCCAGGGAAATTAGTACTATGGATGACATTTTAAATAAAATACTGTCATTTATTGAAATATCGCTTTTTTGTGAAGATAAAGAAAACACATCTTTCCAGTGTTCAGTAAAACGATGTAACGCAGCCGTACTTTTGATACAGTAAGATGATGAAGCATTCTGACAAATGCTACAAAAAGATACAATGCGTTAAAAATTTGAGCTTTTTAAGCCAAAACACTGGTGTACTGAATTTCAAGAGACCATGTCCAGTATCGATTACCCAGTAAACGAAAAATGATTGAAAATTATTCACAAACTAAAAAAAAGGGATTGAGAACAATGAGGAATCATTAAGAAGTGTTCATTAAGAAGTATTCTCAATCCTATTTTCTAACATGCAATAATTTTTTGTTTACTGGGTAATCTATAACATGTTTGTACTGTTGAACATGGCCCATGACCAATAAATGCTTTCTAGTATATTATATATGCATTGAAATTTTACTCTAACCGTATACATCAAGATGGGCCTGAGAAAAAAAATGTACGTGTCGAAATATTTCTGAGGACTTTGGAGTGATGTGGAGTTGAATTAGGAGCGTCACGAAAACATTTTTTTTCCAAGGACCACCCTAAATGTACATATGTATAAGTATAACCTTTTACGTGGGTAATGAACCAATCAACTATAGAGCTGTTTAAATCATAAGCGTGCTTTTTTTTTTTAATTTGTGAATCGACCAAATCTTCTCGCGAAGATCATTCGTGACCCATGAATTCAAGTCGCTCAAAAATAATCGAAGTAATTATAAGAAATAAGGTAAATGAAAATTTGAAATCTCTCTTTTATAAATATTGCGAATGCGTTTTTATTAACTAGTACATTTTTTCTCAGTTCTTTGCATCAATGTGTTGGAAGCCTTAAAGTATATAAGGAACTCGCATCTTTGGAATAAAAGTCTTAAATGCGACAAAACAGGGATATGTAAATATCAAAATCTACTCGTAATAAAATTACGATAATCAAAATTATAAGCTTAACAAAAAAGAAAGAACACTGAGACCACACTTCGTATCAGTATCGTACAATGTCAAGGTCAATTAATTGACTAAGAATTGACTAGTTTCGACTATAACGACTAGACTTTCCTGATCGTAATCGAACGGTCTAAAATTGGACTATTAACACATAGATATATAGTATATATATATACTCAATAATGTCATCATTTTGCAAAAATCTGTTTGCTTTACTGACAAAAATCAACAAAAGAACATGCTATTCGCGGTCTTTCAACAATTCGACTTTCCTACTAATTGTATAAGTATATACTGTCGCTTCCATGTCGTTTCATGGCACAGCACATGAAATTTTTGGTAAAGAATTTAAATATGAAAATGTGCGTTCGAAAAATGCAATGTTTACGTTTAGTTTCAGCGATACTCGAGGATTATCAATATTGATGGTTCTCTTTATTCCAATTATTCCAAAGTAATTCTTTATATATTTCTAACAGTTAGATCTTTAAAATGAAGAAGTTTCAGTAGCCAATAAACTAGCCATTTAAGTAACCAATGGCTCTTTTATAAGATTTTAAATATAATAATAACCAACCTAGACGCTAGGTGGCTACGCGATAATTTTTATATTTTCGCAATTATCGAACGGAGTGACATTTTTCAATGTGACAATTAAAATTTTTAAATTCTTTTAAGTATATTTGTAACTTTTAACATAACTTGACCCTTTATATATATCCAAGTATTTATAAAATACTTGGATTTGTTCATTTCTTATCGACGGTCTTTTTACCAAGCCCGCACATTTGAGATCAAATCGACGTGAAGCGACAATAGCCTTTTATGATTTATAAATAATATATCGCTACGTGGGTATATCCATCTACGTCACTGTCTACAATTCTGTCATTTTGTAACGATCAAGCGGCTATATGCAAAGGATCATTGTTTCGGATGACAGGTACAAGATTCGTGTTAGCCGCGGCGATGCATTATGTCAACGGCGAGCACTAACAGTAATCAGTTGGAAACGAAGATTTTTCTGATTCAGGATTACACAGTAGTCACGAAGAAGGTAATGTTTAAGAATCACAGAAGAGGAAGCGAAGAAGGCGAAAAATGCGGGCAAATCTAAAGTAAAAGAAGAAGATTAATATTCAGAAAAAGTGGCGGGTTGCAGATGGAGCTTAAGTGATATATATTTTTCTTGTTAAAAACGTCAAGTTGTAATAACGCATAAATGTACCAATTAGCAATGATCGAATTCCATTTTTTTATTCGTCTTGTGTGTTTTGATTCTTTCAATAGAGGACGTGACCTTTGTTTGTCGGCCGTAAGTATTCATCCGCATGGTGACGCTAGTGTCGAATTTTAATTATTCCCTACAGGGAATAGAAAATTACACGAAATGGGAATACCTTAATACGAAATGAGAAAAACAAGGTAAATCGCATTTAAAGATGGTATACCCCACATAGAAATGTAATGTCACGATGACGTCTCCATAGAACATTTCATTTGAGATATTGACATTCTGGAGACCTTCTCAGGGACATTTTGGAGACATTTCCAGATCATCTCATGTCCGCCTTTTTGATATTCTTGGAAGACATTTCCGTTTCCAGAATGATTTATTCAAAATATTCGGCGACATTTCCTACGAAGCATTCTGACAATGTCACATTTCTGGTGTTGTGAGATAATTCTAATGCGATATCCCCAGAATATTTTGAGAATCATGCGTACAGAATGTTGCAAATTACATGTTTCGAGAATGTTACATTTGGGACATTTCGTTTGTGATATTCTAGGGACATTCTCGAGACTTCATCTCTATGTGGGACCTGTCGAAAATTATTGATCGAGATAGACACTAACACCTCTTGCGGAGAAAAATATTGTTCAGATATGACATTAGAAAGGACATTTTTTAAAATAAAAAGATAAAAACCTTACTCTTGAGGGCAATGTCATCGAATCACTTGATATTTATAAATCAAACAATTCATAAATGTCATGTGATCTACTATCAAATGTCAAAGTGAATATTTAAATCGCTTAAGCTCTCCCACAATTAAAAAAAAAAAAAAAAAATGAATGAGAAACAATTAGAAAACTTTTACTATTGATCAAATACAATTTGCTTAAATAAAAACTCTCGACATGCAGATGTGATCTAAAAAAATACAAATAAGAGAATAAATTATTTATCAACGGCAGTGTGAAGTATAATTGATGTTATTCCAATCTACAAATTTTTATAATTTTATGTTTTTCATTAAAATGTTATACTTTTGATTTAAAGATACGGAAACTTAGAGCGTTATGTTTGCCAGAATTATAAAATTAAAATTAATTAAATAATAAAAAAAAACTATATACACTTTATAAAATGTTTAATTTGATTCTATTGTAATACTTTTTTTTATATATTTTAATATAGTAAATTTCACATTATTGTATGTATTACCATAAAAAATAGTAATTTTTCTTATATTGAACGCATGTCCTTGAAGTGAGAACCACACAATACTGACAGAAAAAGTTACTTTTCGTGCGAAGTACGATTTCCAAAATATTTTTTGAAAATGAAATTAGTTACCAGCACCAAAAAATGCAACGCGTTAGGAAAAATCTAAGACGATCATCGTTTTCAGCATAAAAAATTCTGTTGGAAATAGAACTTCGCGTGTCATATTCAAAATCAATGTCGGTCAGTGTTTTTAATAAACTCACATGGACCACCAAATTTCTAGTTTTTTAATTCTTAAGTCGATGTGCTGATTTGACTTTTAGTTTTGAAAAAAAAACATCAATTATATGATTGCAAATCAAATAACAAACACGAGGACGTAAACAGAAAACTAGAAAATTTCAACAAAAAAAAGAATGTAAAAAAACGCGTAAAAAACCAAACAGGACGTAAACAGAAAACTAGAAGATTTCAAAAAAAGAATGTAAAAAAAATACATAAAAAAGGAAGTTCAGTTTCAATAAAAGTAAAACCCAATTCGAGTTTTATTATTCTACGTTTACTAGGAGTAAAAATGTAGTCATGGATTATCGGAAGAACGTGGGAGGATCGTTGCAATAGTAGAAGTACATTAACAGAAACTAACAATAATCAATGAAAGAATATGAATGGGAATAAAAAGGAGGCATTTACAAATGTTTTTTTTTTCGAATAGAGGCACAGAATGAAATAATGAAACAACATAAATATAAAAGATAACTAATTTACAACTATTATTGTATACAAGATACGCAATACAAAACAAGAAACATTTAAGGTAGGGGTAAAAAATTGCGTATAACCACAGCCGTGAAAAAATGTTAAGTACGTGTTTCTAATTTTAAGTTGTAATTTTTTGTTTAAAACTTTTTCTCGTCAGATTTGTATTTGTATTCTTTTTCTTAACATAAATATATATACACATAAGTAAAAGAAAACGTTTTTATAGTTTTTCCAAAATGGTGGCTCCAATATGTCCGACCCTCAATTCTTATTATTCTTAATCAGGAAACAAAAATACATTAAAGCACACTAAAAAAAAAAAATTTAGTAATTTCAACCAAATTTTAGTTAACATGACTAAGTATTTTTTCAAGTGCTGTTGTTATTCTAAAGTTTTGCCAAGGTAGGTACAACAATTATAATAATATCTAAAACACCTTTTCATTTTATAGTCCACATTTGTAACTATTTAAGAGACTTTTTTTTAATTTTATTTTATCGAAATTAAGGACGAATCAAGGAAAAATTTCTTAATTTCTGCCGTAATGTTCCTAATTAAATATATATATATATTTACAAAATTTCCAAAAACCATCCTTACAAATTTGTACTATTTTAAAAATTTTGTTAATTTAAAAAATTTTTGTTGGTGAAGAACTCAGGTCCACAAAAGTAACATTGTGTTCCGATAGATATTACGGCAAAATTTAAATAGTTCATGCGATTTTTAAGTTCTCCAGCGGTGCTCGAATGAAAAATTTCGAAACTAACTTCTTACATATCTATACATGAATTTGTTAGGAAATACCGTAATCGAAAATGTTTTTTCGGAATCAACGAAATTCATAAAAAATGTCGAGAAAAAAGATTCGCAATATGAGATAAGTATTGAAGAAATTACTTTTTAAACAAATTTTACAATTTCGTTCACGGGGACTTGACCATTTTCATTCAAAATTTAAAAATTTTTTTTTTATTTTTTCGATTCCAGAAAATTGGATTTTCAATTTCCTAATAAAAATATAGTAAATAACAATATATAAAAGAAAAACATTTTTCAATAATGTCAATAAGATAGACAATTATATTTTTATTTTCAAGCCTCGTATTACAAGTAATAAACAGGCAGTTTTCATCAAAAATTCTCATTCCCACTATTTTCGGGTATGCCCCTTCAGAATCTGAGCTCAAAATTGAAATATTTCTTCCAAAACATTAAATATTGCGGATTTTATATCAAAAAACATGAGAATTACAAAAAAAAAAATTTTCATTAATTTTATCATAAAAGTCGTTATCATTTTGAAAATGGTGATTTTTCAAGTAGTCATTTTGAATTCGAATCTCGTGTCAGATTTTAGAAATTCAATATGACGGATCCAATTTTGGCCAACATCTTGAAAAACGCTTGGAACTTGCATCAAAATTGTCCGCACATAGATTTTTTAGGTTGCTGAATTAATCTATTGTCAGATTTCTGAAATTCAAAACGGCGGACCCAATATGGCGGATCGAGAAAAATTATTTTGTTCACGCGGTCGCTGAATCCGAATCTGTTGACAGATTTTTATCATTTTTTCAATGACAAAGACCATCTTTAATAAACATCATTTTTGAAATGATGAAGACTTTTATTGTGAAAACCAAAAATATATCGTCAATTTTCAATAAAATTTTCAATAAAAAATATCGGCGCAAGCTTTAATCTGTATAATTAATAGTAAAGGAGTTCCCTAGAAAGAAATTGTTTAGATTAAACAAAAAATGCGATTTGTTCAATGCTTCCTAAGTCACTCGTTTTTTCATATTTTTATTAAATTTTTAAAACATGTTTTCGTTTGTCAATAAAAAATATTCTACAATTTGGTTGCGTCCAAACAAACATTATCGAACATATATATGTCTTCAGGATTTTCCAAACCGAGAATCCTGAAGCGAGTCTAAATTCGATCCTGAAATTACCAGCAATGAAGGATCAACTGGAAATATTGCGTTTAGTCCTCGATCGGGCTCAGGTTTCACTATAAGTCAGCCATATTGGAAGTGAAAATATCGACATGATGACGTTCTCAAAAGAGTACCAAAAAAAGAAATTTCAAAAACTTCTTTCGCGAAATCCTGGAGGGCTTTCATAAATTTATCCGCTTCAATAATACCGAGATGAGAGGTGGGAAAGGTAGGGAAAGGAGCTATTGAGAGATGACCTCGCAAAAAATGTATATAAACAAAATAACAAAATAATTGACAGATATATGCAACGAATAATCATGTGCCAAGGGAGCGTAACATCCACGACTATAAAACGGAATATCGAAATTAAAGAAGTATGTCCGGTAGATGGCGTGGCATGAAGAAAATACACCAGGGAATACGCCAGGACCTTTCGTGAAAAATCGTCGGCAGGCCTCGAATCCGTGTATTTCCGACCCCTTATAATTTTTATGCACCCTTATATATTTATATATATAGCAAAGTTAATTCTTCATTTATCTATATATAAATGAAATTAAATGCGCGGTCGCAACTTTCTCGCGCGTCCTTTGCAGCCCCGCGATTTCATAGCGAATCTCTTCTTCCGGTTGTTCGGAGGAGGTGGCGTACTCCCTGTCGAGACTGCGAGTGCAGCGGACCAACCAACCTGTTTGCGGACTTCCGGTTCGCTGTCGCCCGATTCCGAGACCGGAAGTAGATCGCCGGACTCGGACCTCTGCACCATCAGGTCGGCCTGCTCCTCGTCCTGATCGGTGAGGAAGTGCATGCCGCCGACTTGTATGGGCTCGGACTTGACGAAAGCACCGACCTCGACACTGCCGCCTATCGATGCCTCGGAGAAGCCGTCCTCCATTGTCTCGCCCGGGGAGCTGCAGATCTCGAAAGTGATGTCGCTCGGCAGATTCGGCAGGTCATCTACCAACAAATGTCAACAATATGGCTGTCGTTAGTGACATTAAATGCTACTTTGATAATCCTGTCTGCAAACTTGATAGATTGTTTACAAACAAACAAATAATTATTTACTTCATTATCATCGGAATCATTTTATTTTACACATTTTTTTATTTTTTTGCAAACTTTTAATTGCATAATTACGAGCATGGATAACGAAAACATTTGTTCATGACATAAAAAAAATGTTTAAAGATTTTCATACTTCCTACTGGTGGTAATACTTCGTACTTTGGGGGTGGAATGCCCCTCAAAATATGTTTCTAAATCATCCCTCTTCTTTTTTTACGTCGTCATAAGAAAAAGTGCCATTATTTATGGTAAAAGTTACATTTTTTGAAATTTTTACTACACGAGTATGGTAAAAATTTCCATTTATCATATGAATTTTTATTATAAAAAATTGCACTTTTTCTCTTGGCGATATAGTCTGTCCTCAAAATGCCATCTGGTATGGTCAAATTTACAAGAAAATTTGTCTTCATGTATGTCAATTTTCAGCGAATTTTTAACCGATTTCGCTATAAATTTATGTACCTACGTAAAAAACGCGTAAAAGCGCCCTAAAATTGATTTGGACTTGAAAATGATATCAAGTTTCTATTTAATTTTAATATTTTAGTCTAGAATTTGATATTATCGACCAAGACGTTTTAGAGGGTTCTAACGTAGAACAGTTACCGACCAAGCAACATTGCAACAATAAAAGTATAAATATAAAATGATTGAGAGTTTTCTTCATAATTTGGGTTATGAAAGGGTGATTCTACGTAGCATATACGATCCCCAACAAAATTCTAGTAAAAATCGTTTAAAATAAATTGAGAACTTTCGGAAATAAATTATTTTTCAGGCAGGTAAAAAAAAAAATAATTTATTTCCAAAAGTTTTCACTCAATTTTACATCATTTTCACTGGAATTTTGTTGAAGTATTATAGAGGTTATGTAAAATCACCCTTCCAGAGCCAAAATTTTGATAAAGCGTTTCAATCATTCTTTATTTATACTTTTCCTGTTTTCAGGTTAGGTCGGTAACTGTTCTACTTTGGAACCAAAAAAGTACTAAATAAAGAAATGATTCAAAAATTATTTTTTTTCTACATTTGGACTCTGAAAGGGCGATTCTATATAAGATACACAATTCCCAAAAAAAAAAAACTTCCAGTTTAAAACCTGGAAAATTAAATGTAAAACTCGCGGAAACAAATTATTTTTTAAGGTGGTTCTAAAGTAGAACAGTTATCGACCGAGCTTTTTAACCAGAAAAGTATAAATAAAAAGAGATTGAAACGTATTTTCAAAATTTGGGCTTTGGAAGGGTGATTCTACATAACATGTACAATCCTTAAAAAGATATCGATGAAATTGGTTCAAAATTAAAGGAGAATTATCCGAAATAAATTATTTTCTCTTGCCAGCACCAAAAATAATTTATTTTCCGGATAATTCTCGTTTAATTTTGAACCAATTTCAGCGATATTTTTGTGAAGATTGTATATGTTATGTAGAATCACCCTTCCAAAGCCCGAATTTTGAAAAAATGTTTCAACCCTTATTTATTTATACTTTTCCTGTTTTGAGGTT
>JAPYZR010007478.1:0-18160 GCA_030522945.1 Trichopria nigra
AGCAAAATGTTTTGGAAGAAAGATGTCAGGGATGGAGAGAGCCACATTCTGGTACCAGCCACCTTGATATTGGACTAGATTTTTAAGGTTATTCAACAACTTTCACAAATTTCACCTTCATTAGACCTTGCCATGACCTTGTTGAAAATATCGTATAAATATCGCTTTGAACGTAAAATTTTCCGCTCTTTCAAATCCGGAATAAAAAATGGGGGTTCCCATTTAAAAAAATCACTCTGACCTTGAAATGACCCTGAAAATCGAGTTTAAGGTCAAGATTGTTGGTACCATTGGATGGCCCCCTCTATCCCCTTCAACTTTTGTAGAGGTCATTATTTGATATCATTCATTTTTACAGAGGTATCTGCGTGGTCGGATTAAAATGAAACACCCTATATATATGTGTGTGTGTGTGTGTGTGTGTGTGTGTGTGTGTGTGTGTGTGTGTGTGTGTGTGTGTGTGTGTGTGTGTGTGTGTGTGTGCGCGTGTGCGAGTGTGTGTATGTGTGTATCACTTATGTTTCTTATTTGTGTCACATAAATAAGAAATAAACATTTACACTGTTATATATCTATTGTTAGTTATATTCGACCGGATTGACATCTGTCAAAGAATCTTGCATTTATAAATTAACAGAATGTGAACGACTTATGGCCGTCATCGAATTGTCAATAACGCGCTCAATCAATAGTCGATTCCTAAATCCATCGTTTATACATATATGTATATAAGTAACATCTGATCATTATTCAGCCAGGTCAGTAATAATTCAGGAACGTACCAAGTCACACTTTACACTATTTTTATTTTTTTCTTCATTAATGAAAATAATTTTGTAGTTTTTATTAGTAGTTTTTTTATGAAATTTTAAGGTCAGAGTTTGTGTTTTTAAATAATCAATAATTCGTATAGTCGTTCTTTGAAGACTATATTAATACTTTAAAATATACGACTACCAAATATACACACATATATATATATAGGTTGAGAGAGAGGGAGAGAGAGAGAGAGGGAGATAACATTTTTTATACCTATATATATATATATATATACATATAAATTCTTTTTTAATAATTAAACTATATACATCTATATTTAAATTTATCGTTTCGAAAATGTTCATTTCTAAGAATTTTGTAAATATTTAAATAATATAAGTATACTTATTTTAACGTATAACATGGATCAAATAAAAAAATCTTACTATTAAAAATGGCCGTCCATTTATAATGTTATACTCCAATAACATATCCATTTAATAAAAGCGTGATGCATATTTCGGGAAATTATTGTCTCGAAAAATATTTGATATATCGAAAATGTCAATGTCATGTTTGAATATACATATACATATTTATATTCAATTCTAAATCAAAATATTAGAATGATTGAATATAATAATCATTCTGATTGAGCACGGTAACTGTAACACCTCTAAAATTTTTTGTTTAAAAAAACTGTCAAACTTAATTCGTTATTGATCGTTTTACAATTTTCCTCCACTTATCTTAATTAATTAATTTTAAATATCTTAAGTAATTAAGAAATCGTATACAATTAGTCATTAATAATCGTACAAGTTCATCATGCTCATGTTCAGTCTATAGAATAATAAACAATAAAATTTAATGCTTTATAAAAGTAGAATAAATTATTCATCTGCCCTGTAATCAAAACAGGGTATACACTTCTAATTTGGATTATAGTTAGGTTTGGCAACGTGGCACGTATATTTCTTCCATTTTGGTCCTTTATCGAGTTTAATAAATGTAAACATAATTAAATCCGGTTTTGAATAAAATTAAAAAAAGAAATGAAAATGAAAATTGTTTCTGTTTTAAAATGTAAATTTTAAAAGATAAAATGAATTCTAAACTCTTTTTCCACGATTAATAATTTAACGTTATTACAACATGAAGAACACATTTTGCAAATAATTTAAAAATTGTCAAACGTAATAAGATTTTTCGCGGTATTGAAATGTGTAAGGAATGTGTGTCCTTATATATTTAATAATATTCAATACGATTGGCCTAAAACGTGTGCGACGTTGCCAAGCGTAGGTTCCAATAACAGCGGATTGATAACATATGGTAAAAAATGTTTTTATAAAATAATTAATTTTACTCTCATCATAATTATTGAATTCCTATATACATATTGATGCATGATAATTTTAATTATTATTAATCAGAATAATTTTAGTAATATATCTTAATTATATATTATTTCCATATCAAAATTATAATTTGAATCATCATTATTTAAAATAGTTATGTAGTAATATATACAAAGAATATAAATATATGTGCAATTTCTCAAGACAACATGCAACATGTGAAAAACTAATATAGGGAATAAGAAAAAGGATAACTATATGACAACTTTAGGTTAACTTTCTATAACTTTTCAGGTAATTTTAGTTTTTCATATTTCGCATGGTGTCTTGACAAATTGCACAAATATATATAATAAAATCTAAATATTTATAAAAATAGAGAACACTTTTCAATCATTTTGAAAACTTTTAAATAAAATATGAGACATTCTTAAAATTCAAAAAACGTAAAAACAAAATATTCAAATGCATTTAAATCAAGAAATAATAAATACATAGAAATGTATTGACACGCATTTAATTCTGAATCCTTTTAAAATCCATTCCCAATTATTACTGGGAAGCTATTAATCTATTACAGAACTCCCTCTGAGACCGGACAAATATAAATTTCGAAATAATTTAAAAATTCGTCAGTAAAAAGGGACCTTGAGAGAAATTAAGGTGCTCGGCAAACACAAGTAACAATTATGCAACAAATATACAATGGTTATTTCTTACGTAAGTGTTTCATTAATGTTACATAATTGTTACATTATATATTTGACTGGGATGTATATATTTATAATATACATTTTTCTCAATACAGAATTAAATCTATGTATTTATTATTTCTTGATTTAAATGCATTTGAATGTTTTGTTTTTACGTTTTTTGAATTTTAAGAATGTCTCATTTTTTATTTAAACGTTTTGAAAATTATTGAAAAATATTCTCTATTCTTTATAAATTTTTAGATTTTACTATATATGTGTGATTGATTAGTTAGTCACCCAATCACTTTTCCCGTGTCGCTGACCTCGAGCCAAAGTATCCTTTTTCATCAGCCTATAGTCTATAGCAAATGGCGTGTAAAAGAACCTATTATATATATATATATATACCTATAGGTATATAACTTTAGACACATTTCCTACAGTCCGAAGCATATATATATATATATATATATATATATGGCCCTTAGTTTCGTCTACTTGTTGCTGCGTGAGAGCCTGCATGTACACATATCGTTGCGTAATCAGCATTTTCGAGATTTTCTCTTCCGAGGTTAAGAAAAGTCAAAAAACTGTGAATGAAGCATTATAATGAATAAAACTAAATTGAACAAAACATGATTCTTTCTTTCAATTTTATTTTTCAAAACTTTTTTTTTAGATAATACAAAATGTCAAAAATTGTAAAATTTCATCAAAATGATTGTAACCTTTAAGATTATTCGATTTACGAACAAAATGTAGTACATTATACATAAAAATTTCTGTTTTTAAAGAATTTTCAATGAAATTAATTTCTGAAATATCATGAAAAATATAGACACGACAATAATTGGTTTCATCGCCGTACATTACGCTTAAAAATTCGGAAATTTTGATAGAATAATTTTTCAGGGTTCATAAATATAACTAAATTTTTATGGGTGTGAAGTTGGTGCCCCCACGTAAAGAAAACCCAAAAAAAAAAACATGCGTAACGACAATATATTATATAATATGCTCCCCGCATAGTTCTCAAGTTATTATACGTTTATTATACGTTTTTTGAAAATAGTCCTGACGATTTCATCCAGAAAAATGAAAATTTTGTCATGGGAGGGGGGGGGGGGGGGATTTCGCAAAAACTTTAAGATATCGAAACTATGGAAAATCGGCAAGTAATTATAAGATATTTCTACATAACATTTCATTTTCTTATTTATTTTATTCAATTCCTGAATTCCAATTTGGCTTCGGAAATCATCAAGGTACCATCGAACAAGTTGACGGGATTATTAAATATTAAATATTTGAAGACATTTTCTCGAATCTTTTTTAATTCCTTTTCTTTTCTTCAGAGTCAAGAAATTGCATTCAGAAGAATTAAAAGAAGTCAAGATTTTAATTCTTCTTGAATCCTTTTTCATTAGCTGCACATGTAAAATGGAATGAAACATCGATTGATCTGTACACGATTTAAGCTGGTGTTGTAAGATTATGTCCGCAACGTATAGAGAAATGTTTCAAACTGTGGAGAATAAACATCAATGAAAAAAGTCATCGCACTCCATCGCAAATGGATAAAAAAGTATTGAAATGAATTCATTTTAAGAGGCTTTGAATTTGCACCTTGGAGAAAAGGAATCCACTTGTATCCGCAATGAGTTTCTATTCGTTCATATGAATAGAAAATGTTTTATTTTTTAATCTACCCGAATTCACGTCTGATTCATGCAGACTGTTCATGCATTCCTATTCGTTATTACGAATTGGAAACTGTAAATTTGAATCAATATGAATCCAACAATAATATTCTCGTAAACGAAAACGTATCGAAAATTAAAAATACGAATTGAAATGAATTCATGTACGCGTTAAGTGAATTCATTTTCAGTCGTTTTAATTCATTTTAATTCATTTTAATTCGTTTGAATAAGTGAGCTGTTAATGCGTTTCTATGCGGATTTTTGAATATGAAGATTCATATTTCAATCAATTTGAATCGGAAAATAATATTAGCGAAATCGTGTCCCATTAATGCGTTTCAATCAACATTTCTGAATAAGAAAATTTATTTCTATTCATCTGAATCGAAAATAAGTTTTCCCAATAAAATAAGCCATTTAATAAACACTGTAATTGAAACTTATTTATAAGAAGTTTTTGTTTGAATCCACCGGAATTATATCAAAGTATATCATAGTCTATTTGTCAAATTGGATAGAAATGTATTCATTTGCTTCAGAATTTAATCCATTTCAATACAGTTTCACGAGTTCAAAATACGAATAGGAATGGATTAAAATTTTTAATCCTTTTTAATCCAATTCCTATTACTGGGGTGGCATGACCCTGAATTTGAGCACCATTTTCACCAAGAATTTTCTGTTTTTATCTTCATTTTTTTTCAGATCACGACTTGACACAATCATATTTTGAACGGAAATCAAATTTATATCGTCAGAAGCAACTGATTAATTCCCCTCCCTCTCCCGTTTCAACAAAATTAAAGTTCAATTCAACATCAGGGTAAAAAAAAAAGCAAAATAAACAATTGTTTTGTTATTTTGTTTACAAATAAATTCGATTCTATCCCTTCTCGTTTGCAACCAATTATCGTTAATATATCATAGTCTATTTGTCAAATTGAATAGAAATGTATTAATTTGCTTCAGAATTTAATCGATTTTAATACAATTTAATGGATTCAAAGTACGAATAGGAATGGATTGGAATTTTTAAGCCTTTTTTCCCAGTAAACGAAAACCTACCCAGTAATCTAAAATGCATTAAGTCAAAAGACGAATTAAAATGGATTCAAGTGCATTAAAATGGATAGAAAATGAATCAATTTCAATCCACTTGAATCCATCTTAATTCGTTTTTTGACCTTTCAATGCATTTCCGATTACTGGGTATTGAATATTAAAAATACGAATTGCATTTTAAGTAGTTTTAATGCATTTTAATTCATTTTAATTCATTTTAATTCGTACTTTTAACTTTCAATACCGTAGGTATTAATAGGTAGGTAGTAATAAGTAATCCTATTCCGATTACTGGGACTTTACGTTTACCCTTCAATGGACATTTCCAAATGTGAACAGCTCAGTTTTTTAATTGAGGAAGATGTACTAATAGAAATGAATAGAAAATCAATTGAAACTTATGTACATAAAAAGCTTTCGTTTGAATCAACTATAAAGGCATATTACATTTATAAATGTATTGCCAAACCAATAAGTTGGATGGTTCAACTTTGAAGGAGTGCCGCGAAATCTAAAGTAGACGCACTATAGAAAGACTCTAGTCCAAATGTTTAAAAGAATGATCTCGAACGAACCTTGGTTCCTTCCTATAACGAATAAATTACAGTATGAAAGACCTCCAGATCAGAACTGTACAAAATATGAAGAAAGGCCCCATCCTAATAAATTAGAAGTCACCCTTATATGTTTATGTTTACTGGGATAGCACATGGGATAGCACATAATGCCATGCGAAAAATTTCCACACTCTTGAGAAATGCACGCAATTAACATTCATTTTTTTTCCTATACGCACAAAAAGCAGACGACGTCGAATATATAAAACGAAATGTGATTTCAGGTTCAGCCGAGGTCACGGGTGCCCTGGAACGTTCCCCATCACGAGACAAGAAAGCAGAGACTTTGGTATAGGTGAATCTCGAATCTCTGATCGAACGATCCAAGAGCGCTTGCGCGGCGCCTGGTCGCCGCCACCCAGGGACGTATCGATTCAGGGGAGGGGCCCCGCGGGCACCATCCATATTGTCGTCGCCCCTGAAGTCCAGCAGTGCCGTATATCGGCGTCTCAGCGGGCAACGGCCGTAGGCAGCTGCGACGTCGAATATGTCGTCGCACGCATGTTTGAGGAACGTCGGGGTCGTTATCGCGAGCAGTCGTCAGCTGAAATGGCAACGTGGGAGTCGTCTCTTCTCCTGCGACGCTTATTCCACCGTCGTAGGTAGGCTCGACAGGCATCGGTCACCGGCGTCTGCCATTATCACCGGCAGACAACCCTCGACACTACGTCGCGGCTCCTCCATGGCGAATCTCAAGAACCGGCTCCTCAACGAGGAGAATGTGTACACGAATCTCCGGGTCATGGAATACGCGGTGCGCGGCCCTTTGCTCCTTCGTGCCATCGAGATCGAGAAGGAACTTCAAAAGGTGAGTCCGCTCCCCATTGTGCCATTATCAGATACGGTCGTCCTTTATTTTATCAGACGTCACCCTAAAGCGTGTCCGTACCTGTATGTATATAGCTACGCATAAGTACGCACTTTAGGGCGAGCTCATTCGGCAAGAGCCGAGCTTTCCCGAGTCGAGACCAGTAGGACAGTACATTCGCGATAAAAATTGGCGAACGTCACGTGGACAAGAATATTTTGACAGCTGATTTTTTGTAAATTCACACGGACCTTTATTCTCGCGGTTATGTGTCAAATGTATTTTCCTTTTGACGTAAAAGCAAACAAAAACAAAAGTGTGTTTTGATGTCGAGTTTCGCGTGAAATGTTATTGCTGTAAACATGTTCTTTACCCGGTTTTAATGCGATACGTAGAATTCAAATGCTAAGCGGTTGACGATAACCGATCAAAGTTCTACTATCATATTTGTAATATACATTTTAAAAAATAGTTTCGTCATTACGACAATGAAAGGTTGTTGAAAACGAAAATTATGTTTTAGCGTAAACCAATGAAAATTCAACTACTGCATTGGTTTTGACAAATCGTTAAAAATGGTTCTAGGGTTACAAAACAAAAACCAGCCGGTTTTTCGCAAATAACTCGAAAAGTATCGTATTAAGGGCGAAAATTGTAGGCGTGAAAGTTGTAGAGAATGAAATTTCATATAAAAATGGTGGGTAGACAAATTTTTTACGACCAATAGCAGTCCAGGTAGAATTTTATTAAATAATGACAATTTTACAGTTGATAAGTGGTTCGAATGAAAGTTGTAGAGAGAATTTAATTACTTGTAGCGACAAAATTTCTCCTACTGGCCATTTTTATACGAAATTTTATTCTCTATACGATTCTCGTGTCTTCAATTTTCTTTCTAAACTAAATACATGATATTTTTGGAGTTATTGTCGAAAAACCGGTTTTTTTAGGGACCATTTTTCCTGTACAGTTTGTATGTAAACATTTCAAATACGCCTCTTGAAATTACGGTGTAGATTGTAAAAAAAAAAACAGCTTATATGGTAATGTTTGGGCGCATGGGTACTGTGCATCGGATAGATGGCGCCACTTGCTTTTTTTGGTTCCCGCAAGTGAAGTGCAACCACTCCGAGTCGTTAAATTATTCAGATTAATGGTTTCACATATGTAGTGGCGAAACTAACCGAAAATTACGAAACTTTTACATTTCTTGACGTTAACCAATCACTTTCTAGCTCGTCAGTTGTCATTTGTATGATTGATCGAGATTCTGGTATGTAAAATGACAAGGGAACGATTTAATCCCATAGGTTTCTTGTTTCGATTGTTCGCTTCCTTTCTCTGCTTGTTACCCGATTGGTTTGTTCGAACTCACGTGTAAAATCTTTTCGTTTTCTAAAAATGCCCCGTTATGCAACTGCATGCCGTCACTATAGAAATCTTCTAAATGGATTAGATCATGCCCTAACATAATCTAATAGTGAAAGTAAGAAAGTTACGAATAAACGTCGGAAGTAACAAGTACCAAATTTTTTAGGTTAGAAAATATGCAGTTTTCTTCCTGACCTACGGTAGATAAAATGGTAATTTTTCCTTTTTTTATATCCCAGTAAACGTAAACGTATTGAAAATTAAAAATACGAAATGAAATGAATTCATGTATGCATTAAGTGAATTCATTTTCAGTCGTATTAATGCATTTTAATTCGTTTGAATTCGTTTGAATTCGTATTTTTAATTTTCAATACGTTTACAGGGATGTTACTATTTGTATACTTCCACGAAGGCTACCACTGTAACATTAGAGAAAAAAGTTTATTTTTTGGAAACACTTTTTAAAAATAGTTTGAACCTTAAAAAAATGTGTTACACCTATACTTTTTTTAGGGTCGTGTCTGCGAGCGCTGGAGAGAAATATAAAAAAAAAAACAATTCACCCCGACGCAGCTAAAAACGCTTACCAGCCCTTGTGAATCTTTTGCTTTCGAGGGAAAAGTTATCGATCGAAATCAATAGTATTTTAACAGCTGTATGGAGCTGGAAGCGCTGTCTAGTGGTACATATATATATATATATATATATATATATATATATATATATATGTATAAAAAAATTCTTATAAGTTATATATAATTTATTGCCTGTGTTTTTCTCGAAATCACTTCTAAACTTCTCAGATGAATTTCAGATTGATTGACATATGTAAAAAAGAAATCACGTTTTCCACGATAATAATGGAATAAATTATGAAATATAATAAAATATTCCACTTGTCGTTTCATTAATGCAGTAGCGACTGATGCGCCGCCATTTTGTATTTTCTTTTTTAGTAATAAAATTTGTTTTTACATTCTTCACTATAAGCGCGATAATATTTATTATTATTTTTATTCTTTTCTAAAAAAAAAATAAAACGTCAAAGAAGTCATGCAGTCGAAAATGTGCAGTCGCAGTGGTGTCCTTCCTTAATGTCAATAGGATGATTTAAGCTGAAAGAAAAAACGTCACATCCTCGAACCGAGAGACGACTGTTCAAGTCATTCTAAATCTAAAATTACAGTTACGTAATTTATTATCACTAATTTAATTTTTATTTGCACCGCGTAGTGTCTCAAGACTCTATAAATATATAACTGCCGTTGCAAACTTTCCAAGTATTTATATAATTATTTATGTATGTCAACAATTTATCGGTAAACGCATTGGAAATTAATCGCGTATTATTGGTTTTTAACCTTGTTTGAGGCAAAACGATCTTCAATTACTATTTTAACCTTATCAATATCGCTTTAATTACACGTAGGTTATAAGATAAAATGGCGATATTTCTTTTAACGGTAGTTTCATGACAATGTAAACAAACAAAATAACAAAACAATTGTTTGTTTTATTTATTTTTTGTAATCCTCATTTTGACGATTTAAACTTGATTTCCGTTCAAAATATGATTTTGTCAAGTCGCGATATGAAAATAAAAGTAAAAATAAACGCAGAAAATCCGTACTGAAAATGGTGCTAAAATTCAGGGTCACACCACCCCAGTAATAGGAACTGAATTAAAATGGATTAAAAATTTTAATCAATTCCTATTTGTACTTTGAATTCGTGAAACTATATTGAAATTGATTAAAGTCTGAAGCAAATTAATACATTTCTATCCAATTTGACAAATAGACTATGACATTAATTAATGATATATTTTGATATAATTCCGATGGATTCAAACAAAAGCTTCTTATACATAAGTTTCAATTACAGTGTTTATTGAATGGCTTATTTTATTGGGAAAACTTTTTTCCGATTCAGATTAATAGAAATACATTTTCTTATTCAGAAATATTGATTGAAACGCATTAATAGGTCACTTTTTCGGTAATACTATTATTTTTTGATTGAAATTGATTGAAATACAAATTTTCATATTCGGAAATATGGATTAAAACGCATTAATTGGTCACGTATTCGATAATATTATTTTTGGATTCAACTTGATTGAAATGTAAATTTTCATATTCAAAAATCCGTATAGAAACACATTAACCGCTTACTTATTATTTAAGAATATTATTGTGGAATTCACATGGATTAAAATTTACAGATTCCAATTCGTAATAAGGAATAGGAATGCATACATAGTCTGCATGAATGAGACGTGTATTCGCGTGGATTAAAAAATCGAATTTTCTATTCGTCTAAAAAAAATGGATTCGTTTTTCCCAAAGTACAAATTCAAAGACTCTTAAAATTAATGCATTTCAATACTTATTTATCCATTTTCGATTGCTTGGGCGCTTTAATAGACGTATATGTAACCTGAGAGTACTATAAGTGTTATAAAAGTGTGAATTTGAACATTTGCACATTTCGATTTTTACCAATAAGTACCTTTTTTAAAAAATGTTTATTTCAAGCAATTTGTGCGAAATTTATAATAATGCTGAAATCGAGTATAATGAACATTAAACACTGTGAAATGATCTTATCGAAGAAAATAAGCAATATACAGAGATAAAAGGAAAACAAAAATAATCCACTTATTTTGGCACAGAAAAAAAATGACGTTAAAGTTTCCATAATCTTTTTTACCCGCGGCAATTAGTACGTACCCTACTCTTAGTGGTACGTTCATACGTTGCAAACTGAAGTAATTAGTGTAATTACTTTAATTGGCTGCACAGATGATCATTACTTAGCACAATTATTCAAGTGGATTCACTACAATTGTAGGTCTTTTAAAATTTCACGAGAAATAAATTCCATGTAATAAAAACCAACAATAACGGACGTATAAGGAAGACGATTAATGTAATTAAATATAATTTAATTAATTATACATGGTGTACCAAAAGTTTAGAAACATTTGCGTAACGTCAGAAAAAAAATTAAAATTTCAAACATCGACGAAACTCTGAAGGAGTTTTCTGTCAACATTTCAGATTTTTCCAGCATGACAATGCTTGTCATCCATTTTTGACGATATTTCGTTCTAAAGCTTTCCAAAAAAAGTCGAAAAAAATGTTTCACCGTTCGATTTGCTATGGGATGCCTTATCTATATATACATAGTATTGTTGGAATCGCACAAACACAGTATGAATTATCTTTCGCACGACCAATATTCGTAGATTTATATATTGTAGATTTATATAGTGCGTAAAAAGTGATATTGTATACGTTACAATTTCAGTTGGGTATGATAAAACTATTATGCACCAGAGAAGGTCGCGAATTCGTCGCCATCTGTTCCAGCAACTATTTTCAAAAAGTGTTAATTTGCTTCATTAATACTCAAATTTCTAAATTCGAGCTACAGTTATTAAAAAATGGAAGCGTCAAGTTTTTAAACTTGATTAAATTACTCTCGAAATTTCACTCCGTGAATTTGATTGATAATTGGAGTGAATGTTCACTCTACATTAGAGTGAATCGAAAAATCTACACTCCAAACAGAGTGGTATGTCACTCTTAGACAGTGAAAATTCACTCGTTTACAAAAGTAACTCAATTGAGTGATATGGTGATAATTATCACTCTTTGTGGAGTGAAATTTCACTCCAAGAAATATAGAGAGTACAATCAACTAAAAACGAAAATGACATTCTCTCTAAATATCTTGGACTGAAATTTTACTCTACAAAAAGAGGGGAAAATTAAGCCACTATATTTTAAAAGAATAAGTTTTTCCTCTTTAAAAGTGACATTTCACTCATTCTGGAGTTGCAAATACTCCTAATCACTCCGAAAAATATAATGAAATTTCAATCAGAAAAAGTGAAAATTGAGTCTCTATTAAAACCAGTGAATTTTCACTCGAAAAAAATTTTAAAAGAGATACGATTCACTATTTTGAAAAGTGGCTCAATTTTAAATCTTTCTACGTTTGTAGGAGTGAAATTTCACTCCAGAAAGAGTGAAAATTGAGCTAATTATGGTGAAAACAGTGAACTTTCACTGTGATATTTCCAATCGATTGGAGTGAAATTTCACTCTATTTTGGAGGTAATCGGAGAATATAAACTTGAATTTACAATGGAGTCACTCTTCAAAAGAGTAAATTTTCACTCTTTCTGGAGTAAAATTTCACTCCAAAATATTTAATGAATTCCTTCAATTTGTGGAACGATTAGACGTCACATCTGTGAATAAACTCTTTACATTTATTAGAGTGAAATTTCACTCTTTAAGGGTGATATTGCACACTTTCTGGAGTGAAGTATCACTCTGCTGTATTAGTCTATTGTATATATGTAAACCTATTGTAGTGAATCGAAGAATTTACCACCAAACAGAATGAAATGACACACTTAAATAGTGAAAATGCACTCCTTTAAAAAGAGTAGCTCAATTATCAATCTTTGTAGAGTGATCTTTCACTCCAAGAAATTTAGAGAGTGTAAATGGATCAAGATTTAATCCATCGGTACATTTACTGTTTCTTACTACCTTTTCCCTCTATATCTTTTTGTTTTTATCTCATTTAAAGTTTGACTTCCAAACCAAAACACACATACGCACATTCACACACATGTAATAGATCACATTTTAAACGATATACTATACTATAGTCAGGCGGTGCTTTTGATCTTCCATTTATATGCCCATATCACAAAACAAATATAGTTTGGAATTTTTAGAACGTGTGTTTTCCTAAGTATATTCCAAATATTTACAATATTTAAGAGGGTTCTAAAGTAGAACAGTTTCCGACCTAACCTCAAAACAGGAAAAGTACAAATAAAAAGTGATTGAAACATTTTTTCAAAATTCGGGCTTTGGAAAGGTGATTCTACATAACATATACAATCTTCAAAAAAATATCGCTGAAATTGGTTCAAAATTAAACGAGAATTATCCGAAATAAATTATTAAGGATTGTATATGTTATGTAGAATCACCCTTCCAAAGTCCAAATTTTGAAAAAACGTTTTAATAACTTTTTATTTAAACTTTTATGGTTGAAAAACTCTGTCGGTAACTGTTCTACTTTAGAACCCTCTTAACTTGAAATTATTTTTCAAAATGAAATGTAATAAACTCCGTATATACAGAAACGAATTTATTTATGTAAAAATGAATGAAAGTTTTCACTCATTTACGTGTTATTGCATCAGTAAATTATGCCACTTTCACTTCCATATAAGCGGTTTCGAAGTGAAAATATATTGGATACTGCCTTCAAAAATAAATGCGTCTTTCAAATGTCAAAAAAATAGTTTATTGCTTATGAAAATGCGTAAAAGTGTTTCGCACGCAATTATCTAAATTTCTTAGGAATTTCTTACAGTCTCCATTTTTAATTGAATTTAATACAGAATCAGCCATTCATTTTTCTTAAGGCGATTACAAAAAGTTACAATTGATTATTTTATAGACATTCGTTATAATAGTATCTTTCCAGATTCAAAATAGCGGATACAATATGGCAGCCACAACTGCCAATGTACTTGAATACACTTCATTGTCTTCCATTTTATTTACGATCTGTCGCGCAAATAGAAAATAAGTAGATTTTCTTTTCTCATTGTGCATTTCAAATTGTGCTCGCATGTATAATTGCTTCACTATAGAATATATCCCTTGAGTCTAAAAGACTTAAATGTATTCCTTATGAGTGCTAGTTGGTTGGAACGATTTCTTAATTTATTTTTGCATCCATTAATCATCAGCCACCTCTTCTTTGATATTTAGACTTTTACTGATTATCTCATTTGGAATCCTTTCAGAATAGAATTTTATTCTCATTGGAAATCTCCCATTTCTTTCCTATGAGTCAGTACATTTTTCTTTAATAAATCGAGACGCTTGATTTATTGGTCCAAATACGATCGGTCCATGGCAATCCAGTTTTATCACAATAATAATAATAATTACGATTGATTTTCATTTCTCAAAGTATAGAAGGATAGGAAAGAGATTATCCGATAACATTGTTGCCTAAAGCTGTTCTACCTTTGATAGAAAGCATACAATCCTAGTTTATTAAAGGAATTGTTTAAACTTTTGTTGACCAACGGTGAATTCAGTAAACAGCTGATAACATGCAACTGAGCTTTTATTATCTTCGGCAGTGATACTTGTTGCTTGTATAGGTATTCTTTTTGGAAATGCATATTTTCATAATGTCTTCAATTATTACAACAGTACCTCGTGCTTTATCATGTAGATGATTTGTAAAATAAATATCGTAGATAATTTTTTGATGTAAAATGACTTTCATACTACAATTTTGCGCACGAAAATCATTTCATTTTACTTCGTTAAATTTGAAATTTAATTTAGCATATAGTATCTATTTTGCACATTAATCGAGTTTATTATTGTTTACTTTTAAAGCGTATGTATTATGTATGTTAGCCTCTAATTGCCCATTGCCAGCTGTTGCTTGAGCAAATGAAACGTTATAGGTTCAAGGATATTATTAAATGTTTTTGTTTGGCTACATACTGGGATTTAAATTTCAATTGAGTATTTTTTTCCTCAATTTTTGAAACAGTTATTCATTCTTACGAATTTCTGATTTTGTTCCTCGATTTATCTTTTTTGTCCTGTGGACAGATGGTTGCATATTTCGTAGAATTACTTTCTACCATGTGTCTTATTTGTTTTGATAAGGGCAGTACTCTGTGGTGTTTTTCTTCTATGGTTCTTCTCTACTCTGTATAGATATTTTTCAGAAAGATAAGTTTGGATTTTTACAGCATTATCAAGAAAGATAATCGTTACTTGTTACATAAATGTTACATAGTCGTTATATACCAGTGACTTTTGTGTTTGCTAGGAGCATATTGGTTGCTTCAGTGTTTTCTATGCCAATATTATTATTATTATTTTTTTTTTAATTTATACAGTTAGGTTTATTATTTAAAATTAATTTCTTATAACTATATATATATAAAGTGCGAATTGTCGAGAGTGTGGTTCAAGGCAAAATGCATGTTATGTGTTCGTTTATACATAAAACGTATTACATAAGCGATAATCTATTTTTAAATGTGACAATAAAATGAAACAAAAAAAAATAAATAAAACAAAGAAATTACGACTTGTATTTCTGAATCGTTTAAATGTTGGTAATCAATAATTAATGAGATTTTCTTGAAAAGTGTGGAACGACATTTGACACTTCTTTAAAATGATATGGGCGATTATAAAAACATTGAAAATCGTGAAATATTTATGAAATATTTGTGATAACAGAAAAATACAAGGAATTGAACGATAAGTTTTTGTACCTAAAATACTTTTTTTTAAAATGTAAATATATATGGTATATATTGATTTACTATTTTTGTCAGGTGATACTGAATATTTCAAAACAAATGTATTGTTCTTCTTAGTTAGACATAACCAATACGAAGTAATTTAAGTTTTAAAACGCATTTTCTTCAATAAAAAAATATGACTTACTCGAAGTAATTTAGTAATTATTAGACATCCATTGTATATGTGAATCTATATATATACTTTGTTGGTTGTTCTATTCAACGTCAATGTCACATGCATGGTCGATAATTATTCATTCAGTTTGAAATCTGTCACATGTGTGTTAATTTTCTAATGGACAAACATGAACGGAGGAAAATATAATTAAAACAATAGTAAAAGACTGATGAAAATATAAAGTATTATTAAATAAAATTGATTAAGATTATGTTTGACGAATAAACATAATTCGTTAATGTAAAAGTAAAGAAGTGTTGAAAATAGGTCAAAATAAAGAGAAGAACTTGTCAAATAGGAAAAGATGAAAGTATTAAAAAAAAAAACTTTAAAAATGAATTGTAAAAAATGTCCACTATTAAAGTTTCATTATTAAAAACTGTTAAAAAATTATGAAAACATAGTTAGTACAGATAATAAAAGATTATAAAATATAATAAATGTAAACACAATAATAAAATAATTTTGAATACAATAATCGTAAAAATTGTAGGCAATTCACTGATAACGGCAATATTAGTAGATAACGGCAAAAAATCGACAAAACTATACCAGGAACGAAAGAACGCTATGGTAAATATAGGATATTATCAAAAAAAAAAAAAAAAAAAAAAATAAAAATAAAAAAAAAAAACAAAAAAAAAAAAACAAAAAAAAAAAAAAAAAAAAAAAAAAAAAAAAAAAAAAAAAAAAAAAAAAAAAAAAAAAAAAAAAAAAAAAATCGATGACACCAGAAATCCATTAAAAAATATGAAATATGCCGAAATGCATAAAACAAAAACTGAAATTACTGACTGTCCAAAACTAAATAGATTAAAGTCAATAAAATATATTTCTACAAAATTAGCATTTAAAAAAAAAGTTTTAAGGGGTTCCAGAAAATTGAGAAAACAAATAAAAAAACGAGAAAAAACACAAAGAAGGAAATTGAACAAATCATTAATTGTCGAATTTGACGTAAATAGTTTTTCAACAAAAATAGAAAGAACGATAAAAAATAGGGGAAAACAAAGAAAAATGATGGAAGTAATAGTGAAACTTGATTGTATCTAAGAAAAGTTTAAAACTGACATTATTTAACAAAAAATATTTCAAGAAATCATCAAAAAGTAAAAAAAAAAGCAAGGTTGCCAACATGAGGATAGGAAATGACTATGGAATATAAATTGCACTATTCAAATAGATACGAAAAATATGTACAGATTTATATAAACTATATGTATACGAACAACTGATATAAGGATACATTATGAATATGACAAGCAAAATTATTAAGAAGAAAAGATATTAAAAAATTACGCCACTGTTTGATGATACTACTTAATGAGTTGTGTTAATCAAGTATTATTTGTCCAGCAATCGGAAATGAATGCTAATGAATAAAGATGCATTCGCGTTTATTTCGTCAATTGCGATTGCTTTCAAATCTAAAAATAATTGATCTCAAGTATCAATGCATTTCAATCCAAATAATTAAAAAATATTAAGCGTTTGAATACATGCAAATCGATAAATAATAAAATCAAAAAATCCATGAAGTATAAAAAATATCAATCATTTTTAAAACATATTCTTTAATCGAAATAAATAATTTTATTCGTTCTTCATAAATTTGTTGGTCGAAAAGCACTCCTATCGATTTAAAATATTTTACCACTAATCAAGTCATACTATACTTTTTTTTAATTATACCTTCTTATTAGAAAAAAGTGACGCATACGACGAAATTTTTCGAAATCCCACTAAATTATTAGGATCAGATACAAAAGCAATGCTATTTGAAAGTCATAAAATCGACGAATATTCAATATTTTATGCCCGCCATATTGGATCCACCATTGGAACCTTAAGAATCTCGATGAATATTTAATATTTCGCGTCGGCCATATTGGATTCGACATCTTGCAATACGTTTTAAAATTATTGAAATTCATATTGCCCTTAAATTAATAAATGACTGTAGAGAAATTGATGTTAACTAAATGAATAGAGGGATGCGGCAACTATATATAGTCAAACTGTAAAAAGTTGAGTATATTTTATGCCACCCGGGAAAAAATGGATTCAGATATAGTTATATCTGAATCATATATGGTTATATCTGGATCATATATGGTTATACCCGGGAAAAAATGGATTCAGATATAATTATATCTGAATTATATATGGCTATATCTGGATCATATATGGTTATATCTGGATCATATATGTTCCAG
>JAPYZR010007479.1:0-14731 GCA_030522945.1 Trichopria nigra
ATATATATATATATATATATATATATATATATATATATATATTGCATTTCGTCGAATATATGTTACTCTTTATGTAACTATACATAAAATTTAATATAGATGTAGATTAATTTATTTTAAATCTTTGCACTGAATTATGAAAAATTTATACATTTATTTACATTATATTTAAGTAGAAATGCAAACAACTGAATTCCAATAAATATCTGAATGTTCATTTCAGTTACATTTTTCGTTTAAAACGAATTAACGTAATGAACTTTTTAATAAGATGAACTATAAGTATTTTAAATATCGTTGCTCAATCAAATAAGTATTAAGGTCTACACAGTAAATTACGCCAAAAAAATTGATTTTATCGTTCCCCTATAGTAGTAAATAAGACCAGTTTCTGGTCATTTTTCTGGACTCCATTACTTTTAACGTAGAGGCCCGCAAAATTGGGCAGAAACTGGTGTCATTTTCTACTATAGGGTCGGGTACGCCGTTTTTATTTACAAGTATAGTTACTCCCTTAAAATGGTATCTGTTCATTATGGTATGTACTACCTATTATGTTTTTGACAAAAATCGACTGTAACGATATTACCAAAACGAATGGCCGCTTTCTCAATAAAACTGATGAATGGTCAAATTAATAATTGAATCACGATTTTACTAACGATAAATACCCATTAAAATTATATTTAACTACGGTTCCTGTCCTTAATCAACTTGGTTATAATATCGATTAATGTAATTTAAACCTTGCATATTGTACAGCATTTACAATTTATTGAAATGCATACATGTAAATATGTAAAATTATTATTATTTAGGAATCAATATTTTAATTGCGAAACGAACGCTAAACTTTAATTATTAGAAATGCAATTACGTTTAATCGAATATGTTGGTTAATTTGTAATTTAATCATTGCTTGAAAATTAAGTAGAATTAGTAAAATTTAAATTTTGATCTGACTGTTAACAGACATTTTATAGGCAGGTAATTTTTAATCCACAAGTGATTAACAAAATTAATTAATATTATATATGACATAAGTATGTCAATTTCCTCTGGTAGAAATGAAAACATTTTTACCTAATTTTTTGACAATTCAGATAGAAGAAATGGATAAGAAAAAAAATGGATAAATTACAGCTGTAGGGTCTTCTTATTCTCTGATTTACTCTATTTTATTTCTACTTCTACATATCTGTAGAAATAAGTTTGAGAAATTACGGTTAAATAATTAAAATTCCAGAGAATACAAAAAGCAATTGTTAGTTTTAAAAAGTGAACACTTTATGGCCAAACATACTGCGTAATTAAGTAGATTGGCGCTATAATTTTTATTTTCTCGATTCTTAATTGTAATTGTAAATTATTAACTCTTCAGCCTACAAGAAATTACCTACCAAAATAGCGAATGAAAAATACAGAAACCCACTTACCCTGCAGCAAAAATCCATGCAGCGCGAGGTTCATGGCTACGAGATGGTAAATCCCTTCACCCTAAAATGTAAAATAATAATTTTTTAATGAGTCACTAAACATGCATATATTTAAATACAGTTATGTTTAAATAAAAGTATATATGGTTTTTATCAATGTTTAAACATTGTAACTTGCATTGATAATATATGAATTTTTACGCCAATATACCCTAATTAAAATTAAATAGTAGTTAATTACATTCGACCTACAAGTCGTTATTAATACTGGTTAATAAATATATGACTTCTATTTTGTTAAAACTAAGCAATTAAAACGTAATATTTTAATTTTACCTCGGGGAACATATATACTTTACTTACAAAATTGAATATGAAGAAATTCCTTACATTATGAAATAAATGGTCAAGTCCGACACTTGTGTACAAGCCGGGAACATTTTTTAAAGCCGAACAACGTTAATGTGCTATGAAAGAAAATTAAAGGGGCTGATTTATAGAATCATGTAAATAATTTAATGTAACTCGAAAAACGTAAAAAAAAGGAATCTGACAGCGCTATAAGGGCCAGTAATAACAACATTTAGTGAATTATTGCAGGTAATGAACGCGAAATGCCAATTTTGAAAGCATTACGTATGCCTTAAATGTCTTGGAAGAATTACGAGGCCCAATTTAAAGAAATCACTTTATGGCACTGAAAAAAATAAGAAGCTATTCTTATTCTTACGTAAGAGCAAGGTCTCGGCATTTAAGCCCCCTGAGTGCTGGCTAATTCGAAAACTGATCCGACTGGTTATCGAATATGTTGAAAAAAAACTTTTTTTTCGCTTATAAGTGCATTTTCACTTTCCGCAGAAGGCCATCGAGCTCAATGGGGTACGGGCCGATTTGTGCCTTCGGATCGAAATGCATCCATCAGCAACGCGCTATTCGCCTGTGGAAATTACACACAAAGGTACATTCACGCGTGAAGTTAACGACAACGGAAAATGCACCTTGCACCGAACCGAGAAAGCCGCGTGGCACTGCCATTGACATCCGCTCGAGATATCATCGGTGTCGTTTGATCTAATTTTGAGGCGAAAGCTGGAGATATACATATACCGCATTTCTAAGTGCAATCATCAATTTCTCTCGATGAATGCAAATTTTATTGCGAGCCCAATTGTAATTGGGTTGTTTTCAATTGAAGTCCATGTATACTTTCTTCTTATTTACCTACTCTGCTTCGTAGAATTATATCTATTTTTTTGGTCTACTTCTTCAGGATTTTTATCAAGTTTTGAGGTTATTCCGAACGAAATGGAACACACGGTATTGAATAGCAGAGTAAAGTAGTACGAGACAATTTCACAGTTGCAACGTACGTTTATCATTTTTCCAGCATGTATCCTTGTACACACGTATATATGCAGACAAGCATTATTCTCATTCGAATTATTTGTGTATACGGCAGATTCGCTGAGATCAGAGTAAAAAATGATTGAACGTTTAAAACTTTAAAACTTGGATCAACAAGGATTCGGATGTTATTGAGAAAGTGTAGCCTTCTTTATCATTTCTAATCCTTTTTATATCCAGTTTTGACCTTCCAATCATTTTTTTGTTTTTATACTGGGAATCCGTAACTTTTGATAATCAGAAAATTTCGTTAATGATACAACAATGTTAATTATTACTAATAAATGTCTGTAATTCCAATTTAAATTTTCAATTTTGAAAATAAATTTACCAACATTTCATATTAAAAACTGGGCCGATAGTCAGGTTCTCGTCTTCTTTTGAAGTGTTTGCCGTTAAATGTCGACATACTAATATATAGCTGATGAGGAAGTCAATCTGTCATCTTATACTTATTTGAATTCAACTCGGAAACCACTGATTTGTCGGCAAGTAGCTGTCGTATATATATAAACGATGTTTGGAGCACATCCTTGCTAGTTTTAACTATTGTGAGTATGATTGAGGACTTTATGAACCGAGTGAGATTGATGTGTCCATCAATATAAAATATCAAAATTCCCAAGAAAGAGTCAACAAAGTGTAAATCATTCAAATAATTCATATTTTTTATTTTTTTGATTAATCGATAAATTGGTCAATTTCCTTCGAAAATACATTATTGCAAACAATTTTACGCATATAACTAAATTCCATTACACTGACATGTGGAATATCAAGGATTTGTTTGATGAAAACGATGTTGTGCTAAATAAATATGTGCTAAAATTTTCGTTGCTATATTAAATGAATTAATATTCTTTGTAATTAATAATAAACGAATGTTGTTCGTGATTGTGATATCTTATTTAGAATTGACGTTTTTAAAAGTTACATTATCCTCATTACAAGCATGAGGAATAATTTGATTTGTCATGAAAATGTTGTATTGAAATTTTCAAATTCGCTGATTTTTGAATACTACAAACCTAAAATTATCATAAACAAATAATGAAGCAACACAATTACCGAAAAAAGTGACACTTTGATCGGTACATAGAGGAACTTTGAGAACCTGAAATCCGAATCTGAAATAAATTTGTGAAGAAATAAAAATGTCGAGTGTAATTCACCGAACAAGACATGAATTTTGTTTGTTTAGTGAATTTTTTAGTGAATAAACACAAGTGTTTAGGCAATGTTAGGTGAAAAGTCGCTATAATCGTAATTTACAGTTAACCTGGAAATTTCAGTTGTAGGTACTGTAAAGGAAACGTTTGTGGTTACATTATTTCTGCTGAAATAATCATCACCATGCTGGAGTATATAAATTTGTCTTGCCCCACTCCCACTCGAAGTCATGCATGCTAATCTTTTAATAATATCAGTCCATTTCAAATGGACAAGAAAAATGTTATTCGTCCACTTCTACAAGTATGCTTTAGTAGTCACTACCTTCCATTAATGTGATGCGTATCAATAGGCAGGTTTAGGTTGTACTCGAAAAAATACAATGTATGTTAGAAGCACGCATACACGACAGTAGAACTGACTATTGAAAGGATTATTTTCAAAAATTCATGGTTTTTCTTCAGTGCCCTGACCTATGAACTGGTCTTCCACGAAAACCTCTTGAAAATAATCAATGCGTATAATGATGAGATAGATATATCGCTATGCAATACATTTCGTGCTCGAAGTGATTGCAACTCATTAAACATAATTTTATTGATACTCTTCCTCAGAGTCGAGTAACGGAACAACGGAACAAAAGCGGTGCAGCACGTGCCACTGACTGATGGCAGCAAACGATCGGTAACGCTTGCAGTGGCAATTGCGACCCAGATCTTCGTACCCGGATGAGTACGCAGCTCGGTTAAGGCTACGCGATGTCCCCTGTTGCTATAGCATGCTATTCGGCCATGCTTAGAGAAAGCCGTGCGAATAAGAATCCTTTGATGTAATTACCAAGCAACGATAATCGTCGATAATAAAAGAAACTCGCCGGCCTCTTATAAATGTGGATATTATACGAACCGTGCGAAAAAAACAAAGAAAAGACTTAAACGTGCCGAGAAATCGGTTAAACTCAACATGTATAAGTACGATAGACCCGTCCTGGTAAAAGCATGATGAGTGTTGATATATTTAACAAAACGTTTTATGTCTTTCTTTTTAAAATTAGATTGATCTACCCTCTAAGTTGTAGGTCAACGCTGAATAAAGAATTGTAACTTTCAAAGAAATGCAAAAAAAAATGTTGGTTATTCGTTTACCAGAATATTTACAACAATAAGCTCCACTCGGTTACTTCATCACTATCGATTAGCTCAGACAAACTCCAATATTCTTCAGCATTGAATAGCATTGGAGTCCCAAGATAAAATGCCGTCTTAATTCAGCGCTGGCTGTCAAAGATGACGTCCAATATGGTATTACGTCAGACAATTCGACATATATAAGGTCAAATTGACATATACATGACATTAATTTGACATATGTATATGAGGTTGAGTTGGTCAACACCGTAAAAACAGACCCTTGAAAAAATGTAGGTATATTTCTTTCATTTTAGCTACATTCAGCTTTGGTATTGTTGGAGTAACTGTATAGACATTCATTGAACTTCCATGACTGACTAAATGGCACAAAGCCTATATATATAAATCAATTTACTAAATATGTAGGCGACCGCAAAATTACGAAAATAGAAAAGCAGTCGACGCGCTACGCTTTTTCGTGATGTTGGAATTGTCTTTCTCGCTTCGTCCCTGACTGGATGAAGAGAGGACAAAGAACAGTTGGATTTCACGACTCGTTCATCGTTCCCGATGCGGTGGATCGAGCGCATCCCGAACTTTCTAAACGATCGATCGTGTGAGTTTAAATCCTTTCATGGCACGGCACGACTCCGTGTCTTTCTATAATACCCTCGTCGGCGCGAATCTGAATCCTCCGCAGCGAATCCTCATTATTATACGCCGCGCGAGATATTATACGATCTATCAGGATTACGTTGGCATCGGATCGCGAGATTTAAATTACGCGGGCAGTAGGTTCTCGTTTCCGGCAGGCGCATAGAGCGCCGCGATTCAGCCGGAAGTGGCGAGCGATCTGCGCCGATTAGTTTTTTTTTTTTTTTTTTTTTTTTTTTTTCTTCTTATTTGTTTTTTTTTTTTTTGTTGGTTTTTTTTTTCGTGTTTTTATGTTTTTTGTTGTCCTTCGTTTTTGGTATTTTTATGTTTTTTAGGTGCGTGGGTGTGCGCGATTCGACAGCCTTGGCAGGAATTTCACAATTGGATCGAATTATTATTGTCCGCCTTCTAGGAATATAGGTAGTTGTATGTAAATCATAACGAGAAAAATGTAACCACTTTCCGTTTCTGCATCGGTTATAGGTTTCTTCCGTAATTGGTTTATAATATTATAGCGTGCTTATTTATATAATAATACACAAACTCAAATGTTAACGGGTTTATTACAGAGAGAAATTATTGCACTGCGTTTAGCGAAAGTGTTGCCAACAAAATATTATATTTGAAAATATTTCCTTGGTGTAAAACTACATTTTTAAAACTAAAACGTATAAGGGCTTGTGTATTGTATCAATAGTACTGGACTTGTCATGGAGATATAATATAATTTCAATCAAAGCTTGATGGTTGGAAATCGAATATTTTATACCAGAATTAACAAATTTATATAGCAAAATAATTTGGAATCGCAATAATTGATATTATATGATTATGCATAAACATCTTGGACTATTTTTACATATATATTTAACATTACGTTTGTCCAATTTGAATATACTGGCATAGAAAATTTAAAGCGCTAAAACGACTACTTCAGAATTTTCAAGACCGAACACTTATATTATATAAAATCTTTTCATCGTTTTTTTCAGATTACAGAATAGGATGTCAGTATACATAATCATATTTGATAACCATTCGCACTCGTGATGACGTCCAATGTATATAACCATCACCGTATAACCAAGCGTGATGATAAACGATTCACTTTAAAATGAAATTTGGTTAACATCTACTCAACGTCATTCGTTTCCGACGCGTTATACCAATACGCAACTACATAAACAAATAAGACGATTTAGTATAGTATTTTAGGTCATCAAATAGTAGCAGGTTAGCGTGTGGTACAAACACGAATGTCAGCAAATGATAATATTTTTCAGTCTAGTACGTCATGTGGTACAATATATTATTACCTTAATTTAGATTTTGTATCTTAAAATGATATTAAATATTAATAAACGTAGGTTTGATCTCATGACGTTATATTTAAATTCTTATATCATATATGATGACAATTTGCTATCAGTTATTAATTTAAGATAATATTACATCATTGAATTGATTATGAAATCTACAATTTAATGTTATCCCTTACTCCTACACATTGTATATTAAATAAAATTACAATCTTTATTATATCTATATAATACAGTTTGTCAGCAAATTAAAAAAAAAAAATCCTCAAACAATGCTTTAACCTCCAGACCTTCCACCCGCAACCTCCTAGGTTGCATAAAATTTACGATTGCCCATTTCACCATCGATGATCTATCATTAGTTAGCTTAGTTCATCACAATTTTAAGAATTTCCAAAACTGTCCAATTATCTGGAATTGATTCAGGCGAATAAAATCCATCCAAGCTCCGCAAAGTTATTTCAAAACATTGGAAATCAAGTATATAATAGTGATTTGGTCGCAACAAGCAAACAAATAAACAATCGAGTGATTTGTGGGTGCACAAGAAAAAAAATTCGGTACAAAATTAGTTCAGAAAGACATTCAAGATTGTATTTGAGATATAGCAATTTAGTGGATACTTTTCAAAAATGTGCGGGTATATATATGCAAAACCGTCGAAAACGATCAGATAAGTGGAATAATGGCACCACATATATAGCTGCAGGTGGCGAATTATCGACAGCGAGAATTTATTCTTAAAATACACAAGGAAACGTAAAGCGGAAAACGTTATTGAATAATCATTTATTGTGGTGTCAAGCATTTTCTAACCGTTAAATATTCCTTTTCAATGTAAATTAGGACTAGAATGTTACTCAACTATATAGTTAAGGAAGGCAATTTTAACAAATTCATTTGACGATACTATTATGCCATTAGTTGTGCAAATTATTTGGTGTGCAAAATGAAAACTTTGTCATTATGAACGCAACGTGTGCCAGTAATAAAAATGACAAAGATGGAAATAGTATTCGCATGCAGAAGTAGCGTACAATTATATTTCGTTTACGTTTAATTTATGGATACGAAATTTGTTTCTGGGTTAAATGGAAAAATCTATTTTTCGCAATTATTTCCGCTATATTATGCAAATGAACTTACAGGTAGTTTTATTTAAATAATATTCACTTCTAAATAATAGTTATAATAGTAGTTTTAATTTTAAATTGATAACATATAAGTAATCCTTGTAAATTCCCCAAGTCAGGACTTCCAGAGGGTTTAGTTGATATACGCAATTATATAATCTAAAAAGTGCATACTAAACTATATGTAATACTAAATATGTAAACGATTATTTACAATCTGCCAGGAGACAAATTCACGTTTCACACATTCTTTCATTGCAAATTTTCCGTAAGGATTTTCCCTTAATTAAAAAAATATGAAAATCTAACATACAAAATTTTGTACTGTATAAAAATAAATTGAAACTAGAGTCTTCGCCTCCGGGCCTCAATGATTGAACGCATTTCGCGAATGCAGACTTGGGCCGCAGCCGCTCAGGCCGTCTTTAGTCAAATCTGTGTATTGACATTTTTTAAGTTTAATCTGCAATATATTATATATACTACTACTATCACGTGGATTAACTAATATGAGGCTATTTTCATATCTAAAAATTTTAAATGAACATTTATTGTAAAAACTTCAACTCCCCTCCAATAACTGAAGAATTGCTATTATAAAGGAGTATCTGCAGACCATTGCGAGCGTTTCAACCTTTTGAAACACTACTGAGCAGGTAACATCCTCTTTGCGAACGACAGCGCATGTTCTATCCACTCCAGAATATTTTCTTTTTTTTTTTTTTTTTCTTGAAAGTTGCTACAATTCTTTGGTTACCATTTCTCTGTTTTAATATGGATGCTATATCCATTGGATATATTCGAAAATCAAACAAGTTAACAAATTTTATGAAACGTGGACAATTGATGAAAAAATAGGGAACAATTTCTTTTTCCGAAAGTGATATAAATCATTACTACGTCGGGCATACGGTGAGGGTCAAATTATAATTAGTCAACGATTCTATATGTAAACCATTCTGAAGTCAATAGATCCAACTGTTTTTCCTAATAAAAGTGATGTGGACATAAAGAATTCAGATATTGTACAAAACTATTAGCATTTGTACTAGTGTGTAATGTAAACAAATTCGCAATATGCAGTAAGTATATGCAGTATGCAGTATGTATTCCTTAAACGACAAATGTATATTTACAAAAGTTTTATTAATATTCAGAATTGTAAAGATGTGATGAGAGAAACTTAATTATTGAAAAAAATGTTGATTATACATCCCTGGTAGAAATCTGTCCAGTTTTCTGTTACACTGCCCAGTTATCCTATACCTTTAAAATGTGAAAAAGCAAACTGGACTCATTTTCTACTAGGGATGTTCAAATATAATACCATTTATAATAAGTGTTTACAAATTATACTACAATGATAAAATCGAGCAAAATATGCATTTGTCATTTTTAGTTTCCGCTCATTTCAATAAAAAATTACTCGATATCAAACTAAACGATCGGTATAAATATTGCTGCATGAAAAACGATGCTATTTCAGATATGCTTCCAGCTATCAGACTTCACAGCTGTCATTTTCGACGGAGTTTTGTCATTGCAGTTTCGTTCGTTCGCATTATCGCCATTTTCAACGAAATCAGTTTAAATTAATGATTACGTAAAGATTCCAAAAATGGTTAAGGTTCCCCTTCCTTGCGCAATCTTTTTCGCGTAGCGTATATTAATCTCGTTTAAAATCGTGTTCTACTTCAACACTTGGGAGTGCAGATTAAATCGCACCTATATATAATCAATGACTTTGCAAGTCAGCGCCACTGAGCAAATCGATAATCGCTAATCGCTGACGATGGTTGGTTTTCGTTTCTTTTCGATTGCGCACCTGCAATGCAATGCTCAACGTCTAAGCACATTTACATTTGCGATAAAAAAAATAGCTAAGCAAACTCAGTGAGACGAACATCCCTGTCACGTAACTGTTGTTTTGGGCAGAAGTGAAAAGAAATAATCACGGGCGTGCTCTAGGAAAAAAAAAACTTATTTTAATTCTATTGGACAAACGATCACTTGGGATAATCGTTTCGAGTTCTGCGGCAATTAAAGGAATAGGGAACGAAAATATCGTAATTCTCGACTGTACTATAACAGTCTGCGATGATGATTCACAATCTTGGTAAATGATTTTGGGTCATGAAAGAGAATTTAAGAGAGACTATGTTTCTAAATATCACTGTGAAGCAGAAAATAAAGAAATTATTTTTGTTTCGTAATTGTTGTTTTATAATTAGTAAATATATGAGTTTGCAATGCTCATATATTTACTAGTGATAAATATACAACATAGAGTATGAAGTGGAATCACACTATTTCACGTACCATAATAGCAGGGAATCAGGGAATTTGTATTTAGGTGTATATGTACGTGCAAATAAAGGATATTTTAAACATTTACAAACTGGACGTGATGTTTACTGCAGGTGATGCATAAATCGCAATAAATCGACTTTTTTTCCAAACAAAGACAGACTTTTATTTACTTCTTCCACGCGTCAAATAATAAAGTTTAGTATGCGGCTAAGTGCGTTAATTACTTTTTGAAGGCATTCCCCTGGTTGAAACAGCCTCTCGAGAGCCATGGTTCTGGAGTCGTGGCCACGGTAAGGCCACCTTCAATTTTCTACCAGGATCATAACAAGTCAATTTAAAAAAACATAATGCACTTAAACTCTGTTTATGACACCAAAAGCGCGTAAAAAGTTGTCATTTAGTATATTCCCAAATAACACAAAGTCGACTTCAAGTCGACTTACAAATTTGACTAGACTTTGACAACTTTGACTGTTAGTTGACAACGCTCTACGCTCGCATACATGTAATTCACAATATCGAACCTTCGCATATATATTGTAATGTTTTTCTAATGTTCAGTCCGCATATATGCGAACCGTATATACGAGCATTTCTCCATGTGCGGCAGCTTTAGTGGCAGCTTAAAACATTAGGCTATATTACCGACTTAAAGCTGACTATTGTTGACTTTCAGAAATTAACATTAAGTCAACTTTTCACAGTCACCTTAAGATAAAAAGCTGACTGAGAAAAGTTGACTTTAAGTCGACAAATCGTCATCCGTGTTGTATGGGTTTCATTCTTGTGAAAAAATGTTGAATGCATGCAAATTGATTTTCATCTACACAGGTGAAAAAAATATATACTAAAATGGAACTTTGGATTTACTTCGAAAGGATAATTTTAGTAAAATAAAGTATATATAATAATCATGGTAATCATTTTTAGGATCATGTTTCATAAAAGATTATTGCACAATATTTTATTAATTATGCAAACGTGAGAAATTTATTTTTTACTCAAAAAACTCCTTAATAACAAGAGTTTGTAATAAGGCTCACAATTTAAAAAAAAAAGTGTATTCGAATTTTGCGTGTAACGTTTAATTTTTAATGATTAATTGAAAAAGTTGAAAATATCTGATTAGCCGTTAAGTAGTAATAGACCTAAATGTTTAAGCTTAAGGCACCACTCACGTTTGTTTCGACTTTTTCGTTCAATTAAAAAACTGAATTTAGTTTTTTGTATTAACTATTATATATATAAACTATTATAATTATACTAATAAAGTGCTATAGGGAATCGTCATAAGCAATTTCATTGAAATACAATCGCATGTACTGAGTGTTACAATGTGCCTATTCCTGTACAATTTATTCAACATTAATTTTAGTATCGTAATTTGACCACTGTATTTTTATTACTTTACATTCGCATTTTGCGAATGAAAAATGAAATATAATGTATATATAATCTCATAAAAGACATTAGTTCGAACTGGAAAGAAGAATTTGTAAATAATTGCGAAAATAATTTATTTTAATTTTTTATCTATCTTGGCTAAGCTCTGACAGGATATAAGAAAAGGCTACGACGTTAAACCCAGAGAGTTATCTAGGATATATAAGGCAATGTTTGGTAAAAATCAAATAATTGACAATAATGGAAAAAAAGAAAACATGTTTCGTAACTTCGATGAAATAACCCATCTATACAACAATCTGCATGTGAATCTCGAACACATTATACGTAAATGAAATGAAAATTTATCGGCAGCTGATAGAAATCAATCGTTGCAGGCATCATACCAATTTTCTTATAAGTACTGTAATCTCGATATGTGCCTATTTTCGCAGTGTGTAACTACATGTATTCTCTAGAATTCTAATTGGCTTGATGTGCATCTAGATAAACTTTTTCCTCGATGTTGTCAATACGCCCACATCGTGAGTTATTTTCGTTATTGATTCTGTGCCTGCCAGCTACAAATTGCAAACTCGTGATTTTTTTTCTTATAACAGAATTAAAGAATTACGTGTTTTAAATTGGAGTACGTCATGTCTCGTCCGTAATTTTATATGATTAATAAAAAGAATATGTTAGGAAATACACTATCGTAAAGTAAAATAGTTGATATAACGAAGATCTGTTTTCATTCGGTTATTATAATATGCGTGATTTAAGTATCGTTTCAATATTCTTGTAAATATTACGACGTCAGTTGTATCACTTTTTTTGGCCAGCCTTCATCTATATAAATTCCACATAGGTAGGGTCTATGAAAATTTTCCTAATTGCAATATACTGTATAATTATACATATACGCTCTATTTTATGTTTGCCACCATTCGATATATATGTTAAATAACGCGCGCGTTTAATATCGGTCGATAATTATATAAAAATGGGATGTTGTGAGAAACGTTACAACACTGGTGTATAATATACGTACTTCACGTGTTATAGCATGCTATTACCGGTCGCAAATCAATGTTTGGTGCGCGTATAGTAATTAAAATGAATTTATTCGTTGAAATTACAGAGTATACATGTGTGGAAAACAAATAAATATTTTACCCCGACGATAAATTCCGCAAGTACGAGCAAAGGTTCAAGAGACATGAAGATTCGCGAGGAGTCGATATCCTTTGAGGTATTTCAAAATGGCGTCCGGCTTATGCGGAATCTACATGCGCCCACGACGTTCCAGGATCCTGTACGGAGACTCCCTTTATATGTACGCGGTTCAAGGTCCGACTCTAAGGTCTCCGAAGGATCCGGATCGCGACTTCGCTTTCACCTATACACTGATATATTTTGATAGTTTCTTATAGCCCCGGCAATTCCATAAATTATCCTTGACTTATAGCTCTCGGTGTTTTGATAAAAATTCACCGCCGCTCGTGTTGCAACGCTTCTTCGCAAATTAAAGGTTTTATCTCCTTTGAGTGTAATTATTTCTGAACAAGTTATTATTTGTGCAGAGTTAAGTAAACTTGATTGAATTTTTTTCGCTCTGATACAAATGACATGTTCAATATCAGGCATCAAACTATAAATTATACACACAATGAATATAAAATAAGTAGAATTTTCAGGAAAATGGTCAAAAATATAAGAATTGGACAATTTTACATGCATGTTGTGACAAAAATGTTTATATCTAATCATTTTGTAATGGCAATTGATGTTTGAATTTATTTTTCTAATTCTTCAGGAGATAAAAATTAATAATATAACATGTAATGAATAATTGGTACTTTATTGTAGTTTTATCACTGGCAATAAACTGTAGATATTAAAGCTCCTGATGCTATAAAAGCATAAAAAATACAATGCAGTATTTTTAAACAAAATAAATTTTTGCTGTCAAAAAAAGAATTAGCTATACTTTTTACAATTCATTTCCATTCATTTGATTACGTCTATCAGTTCGTCAACTCTGTCATTAATCTCAATTTTTGACTTTGACAGTTTTTAAAAACAATTGTTGTTTTAAAAGTGTGTTGACCTTAAGCAGTTTTTCACCGTTTCACAGTCTATTGACAAATGAGGAAGTTATTTTGTAAACCTTGTGTTTCAGTTGCTCCAGTTGTATGTAGCAATTATACTCCTCTTTGGACAATCTTTACTTCTTTTCATCAGATCCCCTAACCGAAAATTACACCGTAAATTCTGCTCGGGTTTCAACATGACACTCAACTGAAGGTCTTTTTTGACAAACGTGTTAATTTTTTATGAGGGACGTATTGAATGTGTTTTGTTAACTTTTGTTCTTTTCGTTAGTTATTTTATTTTCACTTTCATTCCCTAAATAATAGTATGATATCATTTATAATAATTTTTCAATTATATATGATAGTTATGTTGGTCATTTTTAAAATTTTACTTTGATCAAGCTTTTATTTCATTTTCTATCCTTAATTTGATTTATCAACATATCTTCGCCATCATGTTTGAATTCAAAAACTATATACTTTAATTCCTGTAAAAATAATTTGTTTAATTGCAAATAAAGTATTTAATTATTACTATACATACACACACACACACACACACACACACACACACACACACATACACATATATAAATGGAACTCCGCCAAGCCGGTCCCAAGCCCGGGGCCTCGCTCCGCAAGAGGCGAGGAAGGAGGAGGGGGAGGAGTAACAACCTCGTTAAAAAACCTTGGTAC
>JAPYZR010007480.1:0-10169 GCA_030522945.1 Trichopria nigra
TTTCATCGTCACTTTATTTTTAAATAATATAAACTTTTACATGATTTAAAAGTTCTGCATCAGCTGCTTAAATCAGTGATTAATGACTTTCACTATTTGAATCAGTAAATCACATATTTAACTGATTGTATATCAGTGAAATTAGCTGTAAAATCAGCTATAATTTTTTCACTGGATATTCATCCAGTCATTTTTATTTAGAGTCCACAGAAGAATTTTTAAATCGTATAGGAGGACTTAAAGAGCACTTTTCAAACTTGTTCTATATACAATTTATTACCTCTAATGACATAAGGATAGATGCCGAAAGATCATAGACATAAGTCGTGCAACTGGCCAAGACTTAATATTAACCGAAAAAAAAATAGAAAACAAAATTTTCGACTAAATTGATCTAAAATTAGTAAAATATTCAAAACATATCATAAATGGTAAATAACTACCTGTAGGTTCGTAATTATGAGACCTAAACAATATGAAATAATTTGTATTATTATAAAACAGAAAGTTATAAATTATCTGCATTTATCCAGAAAACTTCAAATGAACCGTTGAACGTAGAAAAAGCAGTCGTTTTTTGTGTGAAACCATTAACGAAAGCATAGAGAATATCATTGTGGGTGGTGTTTTCGTAGGTCCCACGACCTATGCGTGTAATTGTCATGTAATTGGCAAGTCTCTGTTTACTTAAAATTGTCTCTACGAAGCGATACTTTTCTTTGACCCAGAGTGATGTTCGTCCATATACATTTTAGAATGTTTGTACTGATAAACATATTTTACTGATATGAATTTCTGACGATTTTCGATGTAGAAAAGTTTTGTCTAAAATACCAAAATATTCGTATTTAATATCACTCGTTGTGGTTAAGTAGGCGTCAATATAATTACATGTCAAATGTAATGTTACCATTTTTTTCCTACCAAAAACAGTGTGGGAAACACGTATTTCCCGCATACTATTAGGAAAAAAACGCGACATTCCAATCAAAAATAAATTGTTTTTTTTTCAAAATTCAAAAAATTGAATGGACATATTTATCTACACATACTTTTCTATAAAATTAGAATACAATGGTATAAATTGATCAATAATGAAGAGAAATTTTTGTCATTTTGCAGCGGGTCGTTAAACTATCCATATGTAAGAAACAAGACACAATAATAAGCTTCCTCTTAATCGTTCCCTATATTAATCATTATATTTTTATTACTAATAACTGAGGTGTATTATTTTCAAGCAATTAGTAAGAAAAATAATAACAATTTTAATCAACTTTATAGAATATTTCGCATTAAATTGTAAAATTATACACAACCTTAAATTATAAAATTTTAGTGATGTTAGTAAATAAAATACTAAATAAAAATTTACTACTAAAATAAAAATTCTACGAAATCAATTAGTGATTTTCTACTATATCAATATCCCTGGTAGAAATGAAAACATTTCTTAGGCAATTCTTAGACAGTTCAGATATTTACCATGTTAAAGGCATAGGAGAAATGGATAGTGTAAGAAAAAAATATGGATAGATTTCTATTAGGGATTTAAAAATTCATAATTTTCAGTATGCTATATTTAATCCAATAGAAAACAAGGATTTTTCATGTTGTTTTCAATAACATTATTGTATTTTGTAAATTGTAAAATTTAGATTTATCATTGACAGCAATACATTGTAAACAAAAAAGAAAAATCTATGATCAGATTTTTATATCTTATTTAATGAAAGTTAGTTAGAACAAACGGGACAAACTCGTGAGAAATCATAAAATGCAATGTACAATGGCAAATAATTTATAACAATATAATAAAAAATGTATGAGTGACATATAATACAAGAAACTTAAATCACGATCATAGACGATTCATTTGTAAAAAAAAAATAAGAATAGAAAATACTTTGTAATTGTAATGTGACACCACCAATGCTCCCGTTGTTTAGAAAACCAGTCGCACGCATGTGAATTTCCGACCTTTCATGAATGAAACGTTACAATTAATTCGCGGGTTCACGACTTTCACTGATTCAGTTGGCTATCAATTAATTTTAGTAGATCAATCAGCAAGTGATAATTTAATGCGACTGCTCGCTACTTTCTGGTATTGGAATTGAATGATGCAACTATATACGCTTCTTTTTAATTATCAAATATCAAGTTTCGTAAGAAAAGATGTCCTTTTTAAAACCAATGGAAAATATTACAATCAAATTATAAATCAGTACTATTTTAATCTCTCACATTCTTAATATTATTATAAACTTTTTTTTATATTTTTACATATTTTATTTCTTTTATGCATTTTCGCTACTGTATAATTCATTTAAAAAAAACATTTTTTCACTTGAAAAAAAAACGTGTAAAGTAGGTATACGTCTTTGTGCTTCTACAGTGTCATAAGGTCTTAATCGTTGGTAGAATAAATTTACATACGAGAAAACTGAAGTAAAGTAAGTAAGACTTCAGTTAGATTGAGTTTCAGATATAATTAAAATTTTCCTGATGTAAATCAAGATTTGAGCTGCCAGACATTACATCAGTTAAAATTCTTACATAGGGACAATTTATCAGATTTCATGATTAGAATGTTGCAGATATTTTTCAAGATATCTTTCTAGACCATTAACTTATACTATTAAATCAAGTCAAATTTATTCAACTTTGGATCGGATCCATATGTGGTTTAATCGTTCAATCTGTCTAATGTTTGGTCAGAAATAAAAAAAAGTATTAAGGGTCAATTGGTTCTTTTCGAACATCTGTGGATTCATGCCTTACTATATTAGTCTTACTTTTCACTTTTAGTAATACGGAGATAGTCTGTACACTTGCTCTAATCTGAATGTCTCCAGAATGTCACCAAAATGTCTGAGACATTTTTTGTTATGTGGGTTATTTCCAAACTATACTTGGAATGCATATACTATATGCATATGCTATGGTTGTATCAACTATAGCAACTATGCATATACTATGGTTGGCCTAACAATTTCTTTTCACAATCTATCAGTATTCAGACCTAGTGATAACAAGTCGAACTCAGGACGTATCCTAACGAATAAATCGAAAAAAAAGAACATCTAAGAGAACACGAACTGTATATATACTAGAATGTATTACACTACAATATAATATAATTTGAAATTAGCAAATCAGAACGAAATAGCATATATAAAAAATGTTGCTTATATATCTTGATCGGTATTATGTTTTATTCATTACCGTAAGATTAATCATCCTACAATCAAGTTATTTGACAATACACCTTGTTCTCCCCCTTTCTCCCTCCTAAAAATCAAAATAAGAAATCAGTGGCTGATTTCCCACCCGCTTGTTCCACGGGTGATCCCTGACACGAGACTCCTCTTCACAAGACACAAGTATTCCTTGGGAATCCTGACACGGGAACGAGAAGGAAAAGAAAAAAACGAACGAGGTTGCTGTCGAGTTGGTACCAACGAACTCGCAGGATAGCAGCAGAGAACGAGAGAAAGAGAGAGCCAATGGTAGGGGGTGGAAGAGACGCACTTTTAGGGGAGAGGGAAGAAAGTAAGGAACATCGTCGCAGGTACACCGCGTGGTGTACGTTGCACGTGCTGAGTATCGGATGATGATTCACTGAGGTACCAGACGTCGTTGCGTTCGGTCCGCGCGCGATGTTCTCCAGTCCTGACTGATAACGGGAGGCTCCATTTGTGACCCCCAGTGTAGGTTTTCAGCCACCAGCCTTTTCGCGCAAGTTCGTTTCTTCGGCCCAGATTTCCTACAGATGTGACTTTCGTCGCGATCAGTGCATCGTTCGAACAAGTGCGAAGTCACTAGTCATTAATTTAGATCCACGCGCGTCTGTGATCACACGAGAGTGCGGAGAAGTGCGATGTGACTGAAGCCATTCTGCGGACAGATAAACTATGGACATTCGACTCGTGAGTAGGATATTGCTATACTTTTCTGAATTCATTTCATTGTTGTAATTTGCCAGAAAACCTATTGTCAATAGATGATTTTCATATATGTGATGTCAGACAATGAACATAGATCTTTGCCCCCAGGTAATTGTTACATTGTTTGACAAGTGGACGGTTAGAAATGATGCGATTGAGTAGAGAAATCACTGACCGACAACTGAACGATGTGAATTTATTTGATCTCATTAGATCCACATCTAACTTCAATGGCACTAAACATCATGTGCATTATTCACATTCTGCGACTAACCATTTTTTCTAGTAGATTCGAGCTCAATACCGTTCAACTTCGAAATCAGAACATTGCTACGAAAGCAAATGCAGTGCTGAATTACTATTATAGTAATATTACATCTGCATTACCACTAGTACATTACCAATAGTACAATTTATAAGACAATGTCAGAAGAATAATTACTACCTAAGCAAAGTTGGACATACTCAAGTTATGCCAGTAGTACTTGAAATTAACTGTATAAAGTTTTAAAGTGTACCAAAATACTAGTGTTGATTGTGATGTCCTTAATTATTGTTCTGACATTTGCTTGTTGTTTTGCTCTGATCCCCAAAGAGCATAAGTAAGTAAAGGCCAGGCTTCAAGTAGATCCAATGGACATCCCATTTACATCATGGTACTTACAATGGACGTCTAGTTGTCACTGGTGAGGATCTCGGTTAGATGTCATTTGTTCATGTACAATGGATATAAAATTGGCATACAATGGACATACAATGGACGATGAGCAATCGATGTATAATAGAACGATGTACAGTAGCGAGGTTTTCTAAAGGGCAACAACTGGATGTCCATTGATCGTCCAAATTGCGTGTGAGTCTGGACCTCCATTAGCAGTACATCTTTGACAATCTACGTCGAATTTTCGTCAATGGAGGAGTGGACGATAAACTGATTAAATGGCTCCTCGAATTTAATATGAAATCTTTCATTCGGGTTTGGCTAAATATAACCAAATCTTTTGGTAAATATCTTGAATTAAAGTTATGTATTTTTTTATTTTATTTTTAATTTCTAAAATTAATTAAATTATCTGTAAAGATGTGGAGATGTAATGCAGATACATTGCAACATGTTGATAAGATATTTGAAGTCTGTATCAGAAATTCATCGGTTTTCTATTAGAATCGTACAGATAGAATTCAATGGAAGGTCAAGTTATCATTTTTATTACTTATTTTACTGAAAGAAATATTACAACGGCAATTCCATCCCTATTAGGTCGAGAAGTTAATAATAAGTAAACATTCACTCTTCTGAAGAAGGCATTCACTTCGTGAATGAGAGTCTGGATTGCACTTAAAGTGAAATAAAATAAATAATGTAAAATTAAATCTAATTTCAATGAGTATTAGAAAGAAAAGAGAAATTTGTATATGGTGATTTCTAAGATGTCCTTGCTCTCTTTTCAATTCGAGAAATTTATTACTGATTCAATTTTTACTCGAAATAGAATGAAATTTCACTCCATCAGAATAACATTCCACTCGTTTAAGGTGGGTTCTTCACTCTAGTTGGAGTTGCTCGATTTTCACTATTAGAAGAGTAAGAAATCACTTCAAAGAATTTAAAGAGCAGAGAAAAAGATTTATGGAAAATTTTTAGGGAAATATTGGTATTAAATTTGTTAATATTGATTTCATCAAACTATATATACTTTATTTAAAAATTAAGATGATCTTTTTAAAACTACAAAAGAATATCTCTTAGTTCGCATTTTTATGCTACAACAAGGTCATGCTTACATGAAGTTTTACAAAGTCTTGTTTAAAAAATGAAGTTTTCAAAATCACTATATGCTACAAAACAATTTTTCGATATTCTGTACCCTATACCTTTTTTCGAAATATTTGAAATGGCATTAAAATTTGATATTCCTTGTTACATTTTTGTTACAGTTCTAAGACCATGGAATTTATGGACTAATTCTAACTGAATTCACACACATTCATAAATTAATATTTATAATGTGCTTAATAGAATAACTTAAAATTAACATAATAGAATTTTTTCTTTTCGGTATAGAATCAAAACAAAAGACAATTGCATCAATCAGTTATACGTGACGTTATATGTTTTCTTCCCTGCAATTTATTTGTTTCCTATAATTACAGGGGATAAGGTCATTAAAGGGGACATGACCTCTAATTGGTAGCTTTACGTTATTTTTCAATTAAAAAGAAAAAAATAATAGAATAACTTGAAGAGGAAATATAGTAATACATATTTTTGTATTATGTGGGTATTCATACAATATACAAGTGATATTATTTGTTATGACTTTTTATCTACGTATGTATCAATATTTTTAAATCGAATATTGAATGATTTACATTTCTAGAGATCTATTCGAAGGGTATTTTGGCATCTTGATATTAATTTTCTTTTATCTTTATTATTTTAAATTTTACATAGAATATTAAGTAATCGTACTAAGAATAGCAATGAAAATTAGTTTTAAGAATTGCATATTACACTCGAATTGTTTTTAATTTGAATGTTGTTCAAGAAAATTTAAGTGATAACTAATTAAAAAAAAGGAAAAAATTGTTAAATTGAACTGTACACATATTATAAAAATTTTGAAACGGATTTGATTATTCATAAATATTTTAACAAACAGAATAAAAATAATAGTTCATAGTATTATCAATCGTTGATACCAAATTTGACTACACATTTTTAAATTCAGTATTCAATGTTTACGATGTACGTAAAGAATATTTACATCTCATTGCTAAAATATTTACACAAATTATGAATTCAATAATGAAATGAGTGATGCTGTACGTCCGCAACATGTTCAAATGTACTAAAAATATAAATTAACCCTTTAATGTAAATGATTTTGTGATAATACAAAAATCAGCATAAAAAATGGTAAGCAATATTCAAATACCGGAAAAATGCGCAAAGTTGAGACAATTTTACAAAGTACGGACAATTGTAGGACAAAATGAAAATAATATGAATGTAAGATAAAAGTAAGACAAATACAAGACAATCGAAAGACACACATATCTGTGTACATATATATATATATATATATATACACATTTGTCTTACATTCGTCTTATTATCGTCTTCCTTTCATACATATAAAATATGTATCATCATAAACGTATGACGAAAAAAACTTTAATAAAAATACCAAAAAATAAAATAAAAATAATAAAGCATCTGGTAAAGTCACAAATAATAATATACATTTTTATTATATATGTGTAACAGTTTCACTGAAATAAAGTAGTACGTCATCAATGGGAAACGAAAACGAAATCGTAAAAAATGACCGTTACGGAATGAATCGATATTTTCTAAAAGTTTTATGTTTCAACCATTTAGACTACTTTAATAAAAAAAAAAGAAGGTTTACACAAAAATATATTAACAGAGAAAGCATGACATTTGTTATTCATGTTTTGAAACATACAGTCGATTCTTCAATAAAGACATGTGCATTTTATTGGTCATAAAAATTCATTTGACATTTAATTACCGACCTGAAAATGTCCAACTGCTCATCGTTAATTGTAGACAATTACAACATGAGTCTTACAATAACGATTAACTACGAGAAAATGTACTCTGAACTGTCAGGTCATATCACACATTACAACATGTATACATGTATATCATAAAAATCTAGTCTCATAAGAAAAAAAAAGATCAACAGTCGTACAAACTTTCGAATCGCTCGCGAGCTTCCTACATAATTTAAATACAAACAGACAATTATATTCGACTTTGTATTAACAATAACGAGTTGCATTAATAAATCCTCCGGAAATGTATATACGACCTGTAGAAAGTGTTATAAATTTACATAAATTTAACAAATGCTCGGATTAGATAAGCATAGATCATCGGTAAAATATCATTTACATTTTAGATCCTATACTTAGGAACGACCGTCGTTGTATTAATTGAGGACTGTGGTGAAAAGTGAAAATTGATTGTACGCAATTGATTCGTGATCTGTTTGAGAATTACACCAATATAATGTGTCATAGCTGTTACGAAGTTAATATGCGACGTCTATCTGTAGTGAAAATACATTCCTGTAATTTTGGAGCTTTCTTTTGCATAGAAACGTAATGTCTGCGTAACGATCTGTAATAATGTCCGTTTTATGCAATACATCATCTGATCCTGTCAATATATACGAATTAATATATATATCCGCAATTAATTATTGTTCGTTTTTATGCCGGAGTTTCTATAAATAGAAAAGTGAGTCTTATATAATATAAATTATATAGTCGAATTCACTATTTAAATTTTATAGTATCTTTTAACAAGCCAATTTTATATGAAATTTTGGAAAGTTCCTTTTTAAGACATTAGAAACGCAGAAACGCCTATACCTTTTTGTATATATCTTGATTCGAATTTTTTCGGTACATATATAACATATATTCTTTATACGGTAAAATATCGCTGAAGTCAATAAAAAAATCGATTTTCTTTAATTCTACTTTATTCAACATTTGAGGACACCTTTTAGGAATTCATCTTTTACACTTTTGCAAATTTTTGTTTCATTACTTCGTCATTATGTTTGGGAATGCTTGTTATTAATTATTAGGTTTATCTGATAACAATAATAAAGGAAGTGTAAAAATGTTGGGCTTATTCACAAAAAATTCACGAATGAATGTCATATAAACAACGTGAAACTGGATACTTAGGTGTTTTCGGGGTTGCTGATTACGAACCTGGACTCAAATTTTGAAGATTCAAAATGGCGGGTCCAGAATGGCACGTTACACATCGGTTCGCCATCTTGGACCCGCCATTTTGATTTTCCAAAATCTTAGGCCGGATTCGTAGTCCCCCCCCCCCCTCCCCCGAGTAATAAATTTCAGCTGTTTTTCATGTCAAGAAGAATCTATGCTTTAAAGGATTAAGGGCATGACATAAATACACAATGCAATGTAATGTTAATTAATAATAAATAAATAGATAAAAGTGTGGTATAAAATAATTAATCATTATTTTATATACTTATCGTCACGTCTCCGGGAAAACCCGAATGTTTTTATTCCATAAAGAAAGCCGAACATTCTTTCTCGTGAAGAAGACTCTGTGATAAATGAGAAATAACGATTATAATTAACCTGCGAAATAAAAGAAATTCAAAGTAATGAATGAGTAATGTGCATAGGCTACTTTACAAATCTCTTTTAATATATTATCAGATTTCTACTTTCGAGGTTATGTGTACAGAAGTCCGCATGAAATTCTGTCGTTTATTTGTACTTTTCAGTTCAATAGGGCATCAATTATAAGTCTTGTAATATAAATTGCAGTTGTGATTATTTCAATTATTTTAGTAAATATTGTATTACACGAATACGAATATAGATCCATTACTTTTCATTGAATTGAAATGTATTTTTGTCATTCTTGCAAAAATTCTTACAAGAAATTCTTGGAATTTTGATTTAATTTACAAAGTGATCAATTCAACAAATACACGTGCTATTGATAACAATGTTTATAAGGAAGTTCTTTAATGAAAACAAATTTTAATTTCTTTTTTTAATTCCTATTATTGCAAACCTAGGTTTTAATTAAAATTCAATATTAACAATATAGTCAGTAAATCTCTGAACAAAATTTATAAATATTTTATATGTAAAGATTTTTCGAGATAGATACTCTGGTTGTCTCAACCGTAAAAAGTATCGTGTGAACCAGGAAAACAGTTGTGTCAACTGTATATCTTGTGTTGGCCTGTCCATATGCTTTTTTTTTTTTTTAATGCTGCATATTTATCAATTAATTAGGTTATTAAAAATGAAAGGTATATTTTTTTCTGCTCTAATTGGATAATTTTACAGATTTAAAAAATTCGTTAACAAATTTTAATAAAAATTTTAAAATGTCTGTTACATTCGAGATACATTTTTTTTCTTAAAATTTGGATCAGTACTTCACTCCCCACTTCTATACCATCGTTTGGATATAATTCAAAATTTAATCAGTTCGTCGTAAGGCGTATCCAAAAAGAGGTTATAGAAGAAATTCTATACATACCTACAAGTGAACAGACAAAAAATTGTTTATTTCGTATTTCAGTTTCGAATTAGCTTTCGCCGCGACTGGCAGCATAGCTTCTGCTCCGCTGTGCGCGACTGATCGAAATTAGTTAGAAATTAAAATATTAGTACCTG
>JAPYZR010007482.1:0-11444 GCA_030522945.1 Trichopria nigra
CCTACATCCTCGACAAAATATGTAAGTATGGCGCCATCTAAAGTCGATCTGCAGCTCTCGCACCTATTGTTGAAATATTTATAGCACTATTTGTTAAAAGGGCAGTCATGCCCGTATATAAATAAAAAAAAAAAAACAAAAAAAAAACAAAAAAAAAAAAAAATTGTTTAAATTAAATAAACCAACAATAATAATGCAATAAAAAAAAAGTTTTAAAGATATTTTTTAATTTTTGAGATTGTTTATTTACAATTCAAGTAGTAGCAGTGGGAGGAGAAGCTTCTGCCTAATTAATTGTTGTATCATGTAGCGAGAAGTTTTATTAGCGACAAGTTTTATTTGCGACGATTACACTGACAGCACATCAGCATCATCGGTCGAGCGACTTAATAGTTCCGATGACACGCATTGTTCGCACCATTGCAGGAGACCCGCATAATCATACATTATATATACCAATGCGTATTCAATTCTTGTTTGTCAAAATAGCGTAAACGTAGTCCAGGGGATGCGCTTGAGTGAATAGCGGTATCGAAAGTGTAAATGACAAAATGTGTGTCTTTCGATTCAATTGCAAAATAAAATCCTGTAACATTATTGTTAACGTTGAACGACGTATTAAATTTGTTATTCTCACAATGGAATGAAAAATTATTTCTTTCAGAATCAAGTGCAAAGGAGTCTTCATGGACCAATGTCTTTACCGCGACCAAACGATTCACGGAATGCTGATCGCTCTACTACGCAGTTATAAGACATATACAGGGTGTTGAAAAAGTCTGGAAACGATATGGCAAAAATGTTTCCAGACACATTTGATGTGGGATTTTAAATGTCTTATTCAATTTGAGCTTGTGTTACAGAGGGGCTAACACGAGGTCAAGGTCAACGTGATTTTTTTCCAACGGAATACCCCATTTTTTATCGCACAGTAGGAAGGTGACAACGAGGGGTTTCCAAAATACTATTCCATGATTTATTTTCATTGAAAATCGTCTCTGATATGAGAATTAAAATTTACACACGCAGGCTTATAACGCCCAACCACGCAATTTCATATGAGTTTTAAAATAATGAACAACTTTTAATGTTATAAATTAAGCAGTGGCTATACTATATATATATATCAATTCGATATATAACTTACCAGGCCTGAAAAGCCCCTCAAAACAATTTTATTGTGTTTTCATTTTTGTACAGTCGTTTTTGCTAGTTTAAATAGAAACGAAAATATTTGATTTTGTATACTTAAAAATGAAAACTCTTTACGTCGTCGATGGCATCTGCACATCACACCATGAATCACGCACAACACGTGTTGTAGAGGTTGCTCACGTATAGCTCAAAAGAAAAAACACGAAGAAGAGGCTCAAACGCAGGACCGTTGTAAAAATTACGACATTCGTGACACTGGGACGATTATTTAATACCATTTCTCAAGTTTAGTTTTAAATTAAAGAAAAAAATGAACAGAAGAGAAAATATCACACGAACGCAGTTATATCGATCGGATAGGTTCGTATACGGTACAATACGATTCACTTTAATAATAATGATAATAGAGTATATATATATACAATAATAAAGACAAAACGTGATAATATATAATTACTTCGTAAATATAATCAGGCAACTCTCAAATCGATTCATTTTAATTTTATTAAAAATCGAGGATATCTAGCCCTCGAATTTTAATTGATAAATTTGAAAGAAATCGATGACTGATTGATTTGGTATATATTTCCGACTACTTAGAATAACTCATTAATCATTTTCCTCGATAAATTTGAAAGGAGACAAGTTTTTGAATGTTATTACATTATTTGATTGTGGATATCTCGACTTCTAATTGGTCATGCGTGTTTCATATTTTTTTGGTCTTCCCTCCGCCACTTTTATTCCTTTTTTGGTTTATTATATAATGTGAAAAGTGGACATTTTTGATGAAAAAACACATCGTCATTTCTTTCGAGACACCTATAATTCAATGCTTCGATCAGCGATGCGCGTGCCGGTGGTCCAAGGGGTTGTCCACCGAAGGTCGCAGTGGCGAATCCCCTCGCTTATTGTTTTTTCTTCCTCGTCTAGTTCCTAGAAACCTCTTTGACACTGGGAATTTGTGGAACGTGAATCGATTCAAACTTACCTAACAAATAAGCGTTCATCGCAAGAAACTATATATTTGATCAAATTTTCATTAGGGATAAAATATTTGTGGCAATCCTATCGGAGATGAACCTTTACAGCAGGAGAACTTATAATCAATTTTGACACTTGTTTACGGATGTAGGGATAATTGATTAGGTTGTCCAGTTCAAGTAGACTTATACCAGATACGAAAGGTCGAACTTTGTTTGATTCCTGCGGAAAGCAGTGGAGGGAATATAATGGGGTGTAGGAGGGTGATGGAGTCCTGCGTCTATCGACTTTTTGGTCCAGCTTATATAATAACCCCATATTGAAAATATCCGGGTGGTTTTTACTACGTGGTCTAACATTATGGTCATTTCCAAGATGCGACCGGGTATTTTTGACCGACTTGACGTGGTCATAACCACATGATTTCGATCTGCCGATTAAATTCAACATGGTTGACCACTTGGTCATGACTTGATGACAGAAATATTAAAATGAAATAAAAAAAAATGTTCGAACAGAAATTGAACTCGATTCTCCCACATTTCAAGTCCGAACTATATGTCCACTCGGTCACGTTTGCTGTTATAAATCGCAGCAAAAATAAGTGTTACGGTTGAATTAGCAGTTAGATTATGGATCTATGTGTAAATTAATGTAGTGGTACCTGGTGTAGGTTTTCTGCGGTTTCCCTACACCATTGCACACCGAATGGGGTACCGTAGTGAAATTCTGCCGCAGCCGTGGGAAAAAGTAAGGTTTGAAAGTGGCGAATTAATTATCGATCCTTTGTGTTAAACAAAAGAAAAGAAAAGAACCGGGTTTGTTTATCTTAACGACGGATTTTCGTTCAAACTTGATTTGTTCTCGAGCGAGAGTGGTACCAATTCAATTCTAGCTCCGTCGAAATACCGTTTACATCAAAATTAAATAAATTAATAGATAAAAGAGTACGTGTTCACGGCCGAGAACTTTAGGAGGATTTAGGTGAATTCCTTGAGTAGACTGTTTGGTTTGTATAGAGGTTTCTGAAAAGGAGAATTGGATCTTTGAGGTGAATCCCGGTGCCATAATCCCTGGGTGCTGGTCAACATATTTTGAAGGTAATTGTTTGAGACAAATTTGTGATCAAATTTGGGCTTCAGGTTGGTACGGGATTGGAGGTTTCGAGTGGTCGCCCACTCGAAAGGGTTTGTTCGATTAAGATTAGTAGATTGGTCGATTTTAATTCTCGTCATTGATGATCTCGTCGAATTTGAATTTTTGAAGTTTTAATTTTTATTCTAAAAATTACATAGAAGTCTCGGTCGTGAACATATATTGTTTTTGAAAAATATTAAATGACTATTTAAAACCTTACTTTTTTGATTGAATATTAAAATAAAATATTGAATAAAATTTAAAGAAAATGTCTTTTCTTTTATAAGAGTAAACAACAAGAAACAATTAAAACAGTGTGTTATTGAGTTAAACTTAATTAAACAACATGAACTTGGTATTAAACATACCGTAACTTATCTGAACGTATTACCTTATTCACATACAGAAAAACATTTCATACATCAAGTAAGAAAAAATATGAAAACTTGAATCGACAGATTCAGAATCGTTATTTAGAAAATAAATCCTTTTTAATCCACGTTTTGGCCTTTCAATATTTTATTTTTTGAGTGGTTATAGTTTGGAATTGAAAGATGGGCATTCCTGGTTCGATTTCTATTCGAGGTAATTTTTTTTTTTTTTTTTCACATTAATATTTTTGTCATCATGTCATGACCAAGTGGTCGAGACCATGTTGAATTTAATCGGCAGGGTCGACATTGTGTGGCTATATGACCACGTGATTTCGACCTGGTCAAGCCGGCCTAAAATACCCGGTCACAACTTGGAAATGACCATATGGTTATAGACCACGTGGTAAAAATCATGTTTACGTCAAAAAAGACTTGTAGTTATGATAACGCGTTTTTGGAGAAATAGACATATTTCTGCAATGTTTCTGTAACGATGCATTTCGTACGTAGTAGGTATACTTTTATATGCGTCGTAGTAATTTGTGACATTGCCGATGCCATTTTGATGAAATGTTACTTGCGGTGTGTAACCCTTACATTATAAACGTTCCCGAAACGTTTCATATTTCTTCCTGGTGAAACGTTTCGGATACATATATATACCTACCGTTACATTTTTGGTAACAACGTATTTCGGTGAAAACGCTCGAGGGGACGCGATAAGTTTCGCTAAACCATCAGGGGACCGATAATAATAATGCGTCACGCGCGTCTTGTACTACTGTCATCGCGAGACCGAGACCCCGTGTATTGAAAGAAACGATATGTATATATACGCACACATTATTACGAGTTACGGATCGGCGAATCCGCATCTTCATATATATCTATACGAGGGACGCGCGTCCACGGAGTGTTAATAAAGGAGTAAGGAGTGGAAAGGAGTTGGAGTTCGGAGCTTGGAGCTGCGTATATGTATACATAAAGAGAGTGCACCGAGAGTGGAGGCGCGTCGATGACGTCACTATAGTGCGTATATATATATATATATATGTGTGTAGATATGCGACCGGCCGACGGCTGATGCGATGGTCGCTGAGGCGTTCGTTCGTTCGTTCGTTCGTTCGTTGATCCCGAGAAGTGGGCGAATGATCGAATGCTCGGGAATAATTATATATGAGTCAGAGAGCGACGAGGAGCGCGTGCTCGAAAGCTTCAATGATACGACGCGAAGCGATCGCGTACATACATACGTATATATAATATACACACACACACACACGCATAAATCGAACACCAACCGATTTCCACTCGACTGAGTCGTTGGTTATTTTCACACACATATATATATATATATATCTGTGTGTATGTATATATGTGTGTATACAACGTTACTTATTTGTAATATATGGCTTAAATTATCACTCTCTTCGCTTTCTTCCGCGACATCAATCACTTATTATACAGTCGCGGCCACTAGAATAATTGTTTCGCGATCGAGACACTCATATAATCGAGTTTTGCTACTCGAGTACGTAATGTGTATATACGTTTCCAGAGGAGCATTTCAAACACACACACACACACACACATGAGCGCATACTCGCGCATTTTGTAAGGCGCAATGAACGTAAGTGATGTAACTCGAGGCGTCCACGTCGATGCTTCTGTTCCCGTTCCACGCTATTTTTCCCAGTCGACTCGCCTTGCGCTATGTTTACCGATCTCTCCTTACGGCGTACTATACACATACATACATGTATATACACATACATACTTGTATATATATACTATACTTTATAATGTTTCTATACATTCGTTTCTAAACGACATTCATTTGATCGCTTAATGCGTGCACACACACACACACACACACATATATATGTATATGCATAGAGAAATTATTCGCGACCGCCAGATCTTTATTCGCACATATAATGATTATATGTATATATCGTATGACATTCAGTTTACACACATATATATACATATATCATTCACTCTTTCGAATCATTTGCTCGCCGGTGTAATCTATTTACATTATTGAATCTGACGCGTAAGAGCATATATATATATACATTTCAAAAACAGTGATAATTAAATTATATATATGCAACCCAAATATGTGCTTAAATGTCCAGTATTCAATTTCTGCCTATTTTAAACAGCCATTCAAAGCGATGCATTTACAATATGAAGCGTTCATGAAATGTTCATGACATGTTCGCCGACCCCCCAGCAGCAGCCGTTCACGGAGTGTTGGGAAAATGTTCACGAAACGCCTCAAGTATTGTCCTCCGCGAAAATCAAAGCATATTGATATGACAATAGGTTCACGTTTAACTCATGACTAAATCCCGCTTCATTACCCGGACAGCAAAAGATTCAGAAACATGCCGAAATAACAGCGTATGTGCAGCATATGACCGTCATTTCAGCATATATTTGTGACTCCAAATTCAGGCCTTACGGGCATTTAAGAGTCTGATATAGGAGTAACAAAGGAGCGCATTTAGAAAATGTAAAAGTGATAATATAGCTTCATTTTTATCGAAGAGGTCACTGGTAAATGCGAAGCATATATAATAATGTCCAACTTCAAGCTTTACTAACATTTACATTGTATATATATATATAGTTAAAGCATATCATACAAGTAAACCTGCCCAATTGTCACTTGGATTTCTATATGAAATTTGGATATGTTGTAATGCATGAAAAACTTAAGGACGCGTATTCGATCTTTATAATATATTTGAAGCCGCTGAAGATGAATCTGAAATCCGAAATGTGAAATTCAAAATTCAATAAGGCGGACCAAAACTCGAAAACTTGAATAGATACATGTAAAGTAACACTATATATATATATATGCGACTTTGAAAATAAAGTAAAATCAACTTTTGACATTTATTGTATCAGTTATGCGAAATGATTCAATCCACTAAACGTTTCGTATAACAGTGAAGTTCCAGTAAAGTTTCAATTTCAAAATTTCAAATGTAACTTTTCAATCGAAAATCCACCTTGTATGATCTTACAAATAAGAAAAAAAGAAGATTGTATTTTATAGCTTAAAAATTTAATTTACTTTCTTGTAAAACTGAAAAAAAATCGTTTCTTTTATTTAAAAGTATAAAAAATGGGATTTTAGAATTCAATGTTTTATTTGAAACGTTTCCAAGGTTAGACATTTACGGTTTCCGAAACGTTACTGAAACTTCTCTATACGACGATACGTTTAGATCAAATTAATATTATGGCAATATTTCGATCCATTTTTATGCATTCAAAATAAGAGGAGACCATCGTCATATTGATTACAATTGTACCTAAAAATATCCACAAAATAAAACATGATTACAATCGATACAATCGTATAACAAATTATGTCAATATCAGAAATATGTAATTTTAGATCCAGACGAATTTGTATCTATTTCAATACATAGTTTAACAATATATAAATATATTACATTGTACATATATATTTAAGGCGATAAGATGAATTTGAGTTTACTTTTATTCAAATCATTGAATTATATACGATATTCGGACAACTTTCAATAAAGTTTATTTTAAGAAGAGCGTTATCTATAGCGGATACTAAAGCAAGTTGCCAACATTTACCTTCGACGTGGCTCGTTTTAAAAGCGTCATTTCGAATAATGATCACTCCAATACAAATATATATATATATACATTACGCATAATCGTTGGCAATATTACAAATGACAAACGTAAGATTTTTAATAATGATAGTAGAAAATGGGATAGTTATTATAATTATTAGAAATGTATAATCCAGTAAATATACTTTATATATACACAATATCTATATAAATGTAAAAATAAGGATGGGGGGGGGGGGGTGTACGTGTAACTTGAGGACTGTAATCCTTGTGTGATTTCAAATATGCTATAAGGAAGGAGTCATTAAAGTCGCTTTTTACAGTCGGTGAGAATTAGTGAAAATCGTCAAAATCGACGAAAAATTTGTTCAAAAATGAAATTGATGATAAAGCATAAATGCTGGATAAATAAAAATAGACGACGATAGAAGTGTTGTCGGTCACTCGTTGCGCTTGTTAATCCCGAATAATATGGGTACGACGATTCACGTCCAAGGATATATAGATTAAGTTGGAGTGACCCTTCAAAGGTCATCCCAATAACTTTCCGACTAGACCATTTTACTTTTAAAATATATTTATCAAAATTTATCGTATTATACTAACCTATACCCTAACTACAATTAATTAAACTATATCAAACATTACATATGTTTAGTAGAAAACACTTAAATCTACTGAAAAATTTCATTCGGTGGTTCTACATATATAGTTTTGATGCTATAGGAAAAATGTATATTATCGAAGAACAGATTATTATCATTCACTGTATAGGTATATAGATTCATATCGATATGAGTTGATAAAATAAAAAATAAAAATGATAAATAATAATACGTATATATAATTGTAAAATGTATACAATGCAGACATAATTTTACAAAAATCACAATATCAGTCAAATTCGAAATAATGTCTCGTACTATTTTTTCATAGTTGTGTATTAAGTTCAGAAACATATATAATAGATATTTGATTCAGATAGGAGATTAGAGAATCGGAGATATCTCGGAGTATTTGTATAGTATACTCATTCATCATTTTACTCAATAGACTAAGAAAGATGATAATACATTTTATTTTTTTTTTATTTTTAGTATACATTATTTTGGTGAAGATTGTGGATTTGTCGACTTGTAATTTGTCAATTTAAAGAAACCAATATAACCTTTATTGGTTTTGCATGTTTCCGCCAATTTTGAATCAATTATTAATTTTTATTTTTATACATATTAAATTGACAAAGTTATGCGTGTTTTTAAGTTTTTCGTGATAATGTTTTTTGACGCCCCCCCTCCCCCCCCCCCCCCCCCCCCCCCCCCCCCCCCTCCCCCCCCCCCCCCCCCCAACAACAAAAACAAAAAAAAAAAAAAAAAAAAAAAAAAAAAAAAAAAAAAAAAAAAAAAAAAAAAAAAAAAAATTAAAAATAAATATAAAAATAAAAAAGTGAAATTGGAGTCCATTGATAAACTAATTCATTCGGATTTTTAAAATTTGAAGTATTATAGACTTTCGTTCATTCAAATACTTATTCTATTTCGCGAAGTGCACAGATTCCAGACGAATACGAATTGAAATATTCAGTTCGTTTTTTGGGTAACGTAAATTATTCGTAAGGAAGCAGTTTCCTATATTCACAGGTATTTTTTGAGAGTCGATGAAATACGCAGTACAAATAATAAGAGATAATTATTAACAATTATTAATTAATACAATTAACACAATTAATTGTAATTAACAAATAATTATTTATTAATCCAAATTTTGTCCAATTTTACACTATAGATACAAGCTAGTTGCGGTCCATGTTTATACACTTTTCAAAATAATTGGTTTAAAAGTGTATGAAATAAAAGTGTTCATAAATTGAACAATAACTAGACAAAATTAAACAGACCAATTGTTTGCTACAATAAAACTATCCAAAAACTGGATATTAAAATTGGATTTAAAGTGGCCATTATTGGATTTCGCTAAATATCTTGCCTATAATAACTGTGCAGTCAAATTATGCAAAATTTGTACACAATCATCGTATCTAAACACTATTATTCAAAATATTTATATAAAACAAAGGGACAAATATTAGATACATACTGTCCAGTAAAAATGTCCATTTTATTTTTTTACATATGCAAAGTTAATAGGACGACAATTTGACATATTTTCTTCTTTAATTTAATAAACGTATAATAAGACACCGACGAGATGTAAAGCGCTATAAAAATCGGCTGTGAGTGATTTTCTTAGATTTGAATGTTGGAGTAGATGAGGCTGAGGTCACCAATAATCCTGACACATATGAAGAAGAAGGTGACGAACAAACCCTACATGTCCATGCTGATAAAAATGATATTTGCGAAAGGTTTAATGACAATAGCAATGTAGATAGTGATAAGACTATAGCATAATGAATATAATGAAACCTACAAACAAAGTGTTGGTATTATGTGTCACGACGTATTACATGTAATTGAGGATCATTATGCATATACCGTGTGTACATAACCATATTCATAATAAATGTATATAAACAAATTTTGCGATGATATTTGGGCAGAATGTATAGGCAGACATTGTCGGGCCAAAATTTTACCTGCCAATCCTTTTTCGTTTTCTGGGAAGGATTCATTCAAATCTGACCAAACGAGTGGATTTTTATTCATTCCAAAGTGCCGACGAATAATAATAATGATTATATTGTTACGAGGAGAGCTTTCTTCGAAGAATTTCAAGCAATGCTGCGTGGCGAGGAAACGCGCGTGACTCACTGCGCAATCCGCGGCCTTCCCCCGCGCCCCCCCTTTTTACTCGTCTTACTACTCCGCCTTCTACGCTATAGTAAGTGCACACACGCAGATTCTGCTGCACTTTTGAATGCATCTAGGCGCACGCTCTACCACGTGTTCGCCTATATGTGTGTGGTCGCGCAACGCGTGCTATTTCGCGAAGAAAGAGTAGATCGTAGCATTATTCGTAGCGCGTAAACTCGACGTAGCGTAATGTGGGAACAAAGACCGAGATAAGAGCGAGCTAAGCGCATTGTAATTCGCACTTATTGGAACGCTCTCGATGCTTCGCGCACTCGCCGATTAATATATTCATCCGCAAAGTATATATATATACTTCTTACCAAATATGTTCTATATATATATGAGTTGGTACTAGGTCGACCATTTTGCATTCCGATTACTTAATTTCCACGGAGTGCGCAATTTTGATAAATTACGCCTTAATATAATTGCTACTTACGTCATATTTACAAATATCGTGGACAAATGTAGAAGCGACTAAACATAAGTGCGTGCTTGTTTAAACGACGACTTGTTAAGAATCTACCCAATAAACATTTGGAGACCTAAATATCTAAAAGATACCTTTTAGACGTCTTTATTTAATAGGATATCTAAAAGATGTCTTTTAGATCTTTTAGATATCTATTCGACCTTTTTAATATATCTTGCCAGGATATCTTTTAGATATCTTCAAGATATCTTTTTGCTTATTGGGTATAGCAATCTGAAAAATGCAAATTACCGAATAACAATTGTTACGGTATTGTTACAAATACATATGAAAATCCATCAAGATATTAAAATCTAAAAATTCGCAAAGTTGAGAATATATGGGACATTCCACGCCAAACGGACCACCTTTTTTGAAACTTTTTTTAATTTCAACTTTACCAAGTTACCAACATTGGCACATATAAATACAACATTTTTGACCACATATTGGATTTGAATACTGATTTGGTAAATATATATACAGCGTATTTTGAATTTGATGAATTCAAAAACTGCAAGTTATATTTGATATTGTTTTGGGACCATACGAACAAGTAATAAAATATTTGGGTATATATTTTCTTGTAGATTTTTGCCTCCTCTTTCTGAAAAAAAATATGCATTTTTAATTATACTCGTAAAATGATGGCAAAACAATGGTTTAAATGTTTCAATTCGCATTTGCAGCCCTTAGGACATTTTAACAATTTTTCGATTAATTTTTGAAGTATACCTATACCCAACCAGAAAATGGCTATATACAAATAAACTTGGTAGGGGCAATTTTTATAAGTGAAATAAACGGTTGAAATATATCACTATAGAAGATGGCCCCTGGATAACATGCATATCTATAGAAGATAGGGGCCATCTAT
>JAPYZR010007485.1:0-10821 GCA_030522945.1 Trichopria nigra
CTTGATCGTAACCTCGACCTTGACCTTTAATATTACCTACGTAACTTCAGCAGGAACATGACCTATGGAAATATTTCGAGTGTTCCGGTACTTTTGTGACATCCTGTATATTCAATTGCATAAAAATAATTACTACTATATACTTTAGAATATGGTAGTACATTATGTATGTTATATAAATTCAATTTAAAAAAAGATAATGATTATTTAATAATCTTTCAAAATATATTAGATTTTTTTCATATGCATACAAATGCAGTAGTAACGGCCGAAATCCTTACTTCCTATATTGAACCATACATTTAACTGTGATATTAATAATTTATTATCTTTATGATAATATTAATAAACGCCCTATCTTTATGATAATATTAATAAACGCCCTGTGAAATAAAATAACATGAATCATGTATTAAATGTGTAATTAATGTGTTATAAATAACTAAACGATATTGTTATACAGTGTTAGTTACTCGTATATTGTAAAATTTTGATGAATACATCTTGCTGTGGAATACGATGACACTCAGATTCTCATTTACATTCGAATGTTCTCTGCACATGTTAAATGATTCGGCGTCAAAATACGTAGCCTAATGTTCTTGGGCGTGTCAATTTTAATTCCAATGCTAAAATTTATAGAATAAAAACGATAAGCGCTTCGACATTTTTGCGATTCTAAAAATAAAATCCTTGGATTTTTGCAATATGACAAAAAAAAATTGTTTTCCGTTATAAATATGCGTCACGTTTATTGACAATGCTCCATCTCAATAGGTCAACAAACTTCTTATAAGTACAGAAGAACTCATTGATAGACAAGTGCATGATCGATGAACTTTTAGTAATTGCAAACTTCTTTTCGCTTTGTGATGTTTACAATGGTAATAGAAAATTGTAAAGAATAAACTACTAAATACAAAGCAGATAGACTTTTAATAAAAACAACAGATAACCAACAAAATTCATCAAAGAAGAATTAATTGAGAAAAACATGCAGAATTGTTCAGGGCATTACGAGTTGACAAAAAATCACACAAATTAGTAACAAAATATAAATGGGAAAAAAGAGAAAACCACTAGTAAGAATTGTTGAACAAACAAATTTTGCAAACAACACAACATACATAGACTACCTTTGACAATATAAGGATAGGAAATTTGGAAAATGAAGCGAAATTGATAACTGAACAAAATCCAGGAAATAGGACTATAGCTTACATCTGAACAAAATCATTTTATTTGTAATGAAAATAAAGATAAAGATGAATAAATTCGTGAACAAACTTCATGAATCAAAATAAATTGTAAATGACAGTACAAATGTAGAATTAAAAAAAATAGATAGAAGTAATAAAATAGGTGAAATGACGAAAAGTTGAGAAAAAAACGAAGAACAAAATAAAAAATTGATGATAAACAAATTAGTGACGTAAAGGTTGTGAAAAATAGATGAGATTTAAAAAGAAAATATGATAAAAATAAAAACGAATTAAAAAAATTCAATATTAAAGGAATTGAATAACATGTATATGCATATAGAATAATTGATTACAACGGATAAAACATTTTAATCAAACAATTTTAATTAATCTATTGCTTAATTTGCAATATTTGTAAGAAATCGAAAAAAACCTCATAAATCTCTGAACACTATCAAAATTAAATATTACCTACCGCGAAGTTCAATAACTCTTCGACATTTCCTAACAGCAATTATTCTTCCGGACTATTAAAACGTTTACCTTCAAAAAAACGCCGCACGTCGTACAATGCGCTAATAACGTTCAATGAATTTTTTGAAAGATTGAGTTTTAAAAATTTGCTCGCCGGGATCGTCAGCTAATGGTCTTTCCTCGTACTCATCATTCATCGATTCTAATTCAATTCCCTTGAACCAGTGTTTTAACCGTGATATAACGTTAGTCAATCTCGTGTACCGCGACTAAAGATAATTTATAACCGGCATGCGACTATGACTAATGAAACTTTTCTAAATTTATTAAATATATCCTTTAAGAAAACGGGAGGGATGTCAAGGACACACGGACGAGCGACCAAGATTTACGGTACATTTTCAAGATGCCAAAAGATGTTCATTTAATTAATTTCATGCAAATTTCGAATATAGAAATTAATAAACATATCGTGGGTGCGTGTCTCTTGTTGGTTCGAAAACTATCGGGTGATAAGAAAAATTTCCGATTTCTGTATTTTATCATCATTTCTCAATGATAAGAGTGTAAACAACAGTAAATAAGTATATATAACAATACACATCCTGATACATCTTTTTATTCATCCCCAAAACGTAAATATAAAGTCGATAAACTTTAATTGGCAAGGTGCTCTAAAAAAACTCTTATAAAGTAACGTATCATCATTTCATTTAAATTGTATGATAAGGAAATAAAGGTAAGAGAAGGATCCCATCAAAACTTAAAATAGGCGTATCAATAACAGTTCGATAAAAATGATCCTTGATAAAAAGACATTTAGAAATTGCTGGTAACTCGTCCGACGCACGCCAGTTTAACTACTTTCCGGTTTCAGATCGAGCATCTTTCTTGTTCCTGGTTTTCCAACGAGGAAACGCGACGAGACGCGGCTCGAATTTAATCGGTGATAATTGTATGCCAGTAAGACGTCTCATCCTCAAATGGCCTCGGTTCGTCAACGGCGAACAAAGCTCCTCTTCTTCACGATAAATCCGTCGATAAAACTTTTATATATCGATGTGAAAAGAGACGAGGAAAGGTTGCGATTTGTCATTGTTCTTTATTCATCTGAATTTATCGGACGTTTCGATATTGCAGTCAGACAGAACGGATCAACAATCTCGAGTCTTCTTGCCCCTTTCGATATCTGGTTTTTTATTAGCCTTGATTACGCGAACCACCACTTTATGACGCTATGTAACACATCGTCGGTTTAAGAGTTAGTAAAATTGGTTAGAGCCCCTCTTTGGATGTGTGAATCAAATTTCTTGTGTCGCTCTCTCGTATAGGTCGACCGTAATTAATCGGTTTATGGGGACGTTTAGCACATTGTCATTTTAGTAGCATTCAATCGTTGATTTTACGGAAAGATTAAATGTTATTTGTTTTTCTGAAGCAACGATGTTTTTCGGACCTTAACATAAATAATTCGAAGTATTAACATAAATAATAAAATTTAATCTATATAATTATAAAAAAAAAAGAATCTCTTTTCGTTGAAAATTTTTTTCGTGGATTCTTAAAAAGCTTGTATATGCGAAATTTTGTTAATTACGTATTTGAAATTTGCTACAATTGTGATATAAGATATAGAATGTGTGATTTCCAATATTTTTAAACTTACACGCAATCAAAAATTGTAGAAGATATATCCAACAACTGATTAACAATCTAGCATATTTACATAGGGGTGATCATTCGCATATTTTTAAGCAACAACGGGTTGATGTGATCGCTATAGTTGCATTATGTCGAATTATTTTTAGTTGGTCCTTGTTAACTGTACAAATGCACTTGCACGAAGGGTAAATCAATGACATAAATAAATCCACGAGGGTGGCCCCTCATTACAATGAATTTAAATAGATCGTAAAGGCCAACTATAAAAACAAGTTGATGTATAATGAAACTTGCAGTCTGATCAAATTTTGGAACTGGATTTTTTTTTAAGTTTTGAGAAGTATCCCCCATGTATTCTTGACAAACAGTTCTGGGCCACTTTACATATATATATATATATATATATATATAAAGTTTATATTGTAATTTCGTACTGGGTACACATGGTACTTTGGATGTACTTCAATTTGTTTAAAAGCATGCACATTTCGCGCGGAAATTAATCAATATTAGTAAACAGTTACTTACACAAAACGAAGTCAGCCATCGGATCTTTATCTCGTTTAAAGCCAATAAATAGGAAGCGATTACAAATATCGATATCTATGTCGTTTTCACCTAATGAATGATGTATCTACTTTGTAGTTGTTAATGGAGAATTAATCAGCGTGAATAATCTCTTCTCATTAACTCGACTGCTTCACATAGAAATTTCACATTAGACATTTGCCGCATGCGTAACCGGAAATGGACTTTTAATATTGTATTGAATTTGATAATGATATTTTCTAATACTATAAATATGTCATCAATTTAACTTTTGATACTTTTTGTCGGACATTTTAAATGAACTTTGTTACTGCTTTTGGTATGAGGCAAATCCAGCAAAAAAGTTCCTATAAGTATAGAGAACTTAAACAGTTATGAAATTTATAAACCCATCACGATTTTTAAAATCGAATATGTCATGAAATGACTTGATAAACAGATAAAAATTGCGTAAATCTTAATCCAGTACCCAACGAATCCAATGTGTCCATCATTTCCCGAAGTAGTCAAACTGAATCTTGAACATTGCTTCAGTACAATATTGTTGAACAAGAATATCCTGTTCTTTTTATATATTTTTTTTTTATTGGTCAAATTACACTTTTATTATAGAGATACATGAGTGTACATGAGAAAAAACTTCGATAGACCAATGAATCAGAGTAGATTATCCACCTGATAAACATACTTTTATCTTGCTAATTATGTTTAATTACTATAATTCTCAAATTAACTAAGTGCCAATTAATTAAGCAGTCATTGATCACTTCAGCCGACAAAAGACGCTTCACCCATGTAAGCTTTTTTTTTGGAGATCATTAGGAATTAATTAAATTTCGGCGAACATCCGTCGAGTGGTTTACATCGTACAAAGCCTTTTTGCCGCCCAATTATCATCGATGGTTTTTTTTTTTTTTTGCAATCATCTCTTGAACAACACGTCGAAACAGCCTGTAATTTTTATAAAGGTCGAAAAATCCCTCTTTTTCGGCCCTTTCTTTGTTATGTAATAAAGAAAACATCGTTTCTATGTACATTTCATATGATACAGGGCAAGAAACGCCAATTTTCTGCCATTTTTAGTACGCGAACGAAAAGACCTATCAATATTAATTTTTTTTTAATGTTCGATTTTCTCCGACCGAAACAATTCATGTTACAATTATAATCCACGATAAATAAAGTTGCAGAGGTCGACAAGCGTACAGTTTGGGCCCTTCTACGGTACTATCCCGAACATTGATTTTTTTAACCACTGATTTTGTTGAATCTGATACCCATTTTAATCGAAATGGTTAATATTTTGAAATCATGAACGAATTTCATGTTTGGACACGAGTAATTGAATATTTGTTTATAATTACATTACAACCATTATGGGCCAATATAAGATTCAGAGAGATTCAGATAAGATGGGACTGGGGAAGGGGACAGTATTGCTAATTACATCATGTATGAGTTGGGCTTAATGATAGACTCGGTATTGGATGTCATTTTCATTCTAAATCATAAATATAAAACATCAATTTACGTCATTGTACGTGCAATGGCCGTCCAGTTTCCACGTATAGTGGAAGTACAATGGATGTACAGTGGATGTACAATGGACGTATAGACATAAATAGATTTTCTAATGGACAAAAACTAGGTGTACATTCATCATCCGATCTATGTGTGATTCTGGATGTCCATCACATATATGGACATCCACCGTACATCCAATTTTCGGTCATGGATGAATCAATGAAAATTGGACGAATCGTGGACACCCAGTGGATGAAATCGAATCGATAAATACTTCGATGTGATGTCAGTCGTCATAAATAATCGTATCGTGACTGGATAGTCCATTTTCCAGCTGGATCGAGGAGAAAATCGTACCTTTTTGATTCCCGTTAACGAAATCCATTCAGTAAAATTCTTACATATTTTATTTTATCAGCTTTAAATGTTTTATCTATATGATTTGAAGTACTTAAAGGATCTTAGCACCTTTCTTAAAACTTTATCGCGTTGGTTTTCATACGTGTACAGAAAGATTACTCACATTTTAGGAATCACTATGAATGCCAATCAACATTCAACATATTATCTCTGCATAGTTTCAAGTCGATCATTGTCTTGCGATTAAAGTAGGGTTTTGGAACCTCCTGGAATAATTCTGATTGGATAAGAAGCATCATGTTAAACGATGTCATCCCATCCCTCGAACATATAGGGCACGTATTTTTTTGAAATACCCTCAACCCTGACCTTTCACCTTGACTGAAGGTACCGAAGAATAGTTTGTGATGAATATCTGCTAAAATGCTGATGAATACATTTGGAACCGTCGAAATCTGTGGCTGCCTATCGGTTGGAACAGATCGAAACTTACGAATTTATCGCAGAAAGTGACAACGGTTCCTACAATATCCCGAAATATGATCTACATACATTGTTGCCAAAACCAGCACCAACGTCGACAATATAGTATTCTCGAAGCGAACTATCGGCGACAATGCTATATAGCGAAGATTCGAATCCAAGATCCACACGGCGCCTACTCGTCATCGGGTGGAAGGACAAGAACGGGGACCCACGTCTCACGTGCGTATATATATGGGTCCTACACGCGTCCGGAATACAGCATTTGCTGGTCGCCCTCCCCGCGAGTCTGGGCGCTCTCCTTCTTCTCTTCTCGGCGGTCAAACCGGGAAAGCCGCGCGAACCGAGCGGATTGGATTTTCAAAAAAAAAGGTGAATTCGCGAGTGACGGGTAATTCCGAATCAAAGAGTGCCATTGTGATTTTCGTATTCGTATTCGTATATACATGAGCATAATTAATATTCGCGACGCCTGGAATTCGCACAAATATTCGTAATGTGATCTTTAATTCTACTGTGTGGATTGAATCATCGAGTTGAGGGTAGATCCTGGTGCACATTCGTGAGAGAGTAGTTATAAAACGGGTTTCTTCTTACTGAAGATGTCAACCCATGAGTTTTCAATGTTTGCAAGCTGTATGGCCATTTTTTATGGAGTGGAATGTTCAAATCTTAATGAAAGATTTAGTCAATTTTTAACAGAAATTAGAGAATAACAATGGAGCACTGCACATACACGCGGGAAATAAGTATTGTTGACCAATTACACTATATAGTTGACACAACCATTCTCCTGGTTGGCAAGATCATTTATATGGTTGATAAAAAAAAATAATTGTGTTTTTTTTTATATATGAATATTACGTAATTTTTTAAATTTTATTAAAAATCTTAGTTTATTAATGATCCCAAGATGACGTCTATTTAAAATGAGGTCTCACTTTACTTTGAATGAAATATCACTTGCTATTTACGCACTCGAACTCTAGAATGAATTCAAAGAAGGTTATAGTCAACGTTTACCACTTTTATCTTTAAAAGAGTGACATTCTTGGAGTGAAAATTTTTAATAAATTGTAGTTTTGGGATTTACTCAAATGAATTTCAATATTGCAAAAACTTTTCTTGAATTAATGTTTATACTTGTAATGAATTGTTATATTTATTTTCAAAAATTTTGAATGTAAAAAGGATTTTTATTTCTGGAATCACATTTAAAACTAATATAATAATAAACTTCGGTTATGTACGTACTACAATACAATACTACAATAACCTAAATTTGTATTGTCGTAGAACTCACATTGTGCCCCTGAATGATGTGCACGTCTGTATAGCGAAGTACAATCGCGTGTAGACGTTCAGGGCTAAAGTTTTATCATAACAATATAAGTGAAAATTACAAATTAATTGTTATGTTTTAAAATAATTTTTTATGTTATTAATTAGCAGTTTTTGTATGACGATATATACAGAGAAAAAAGGATTGTTGTGCCAACCATGCTATTTTTTTTTTTGTGTATCTAAGAATTTTTCTACACACTAAAAAAAAAATTGTTACCGATTTTTCTCAAAAGATTATATTTTTCTGTTTAATAATGTAGTCTTATATAGCAGGTACCATTAGAATTTTCAAAACACAAAGCATCATTGATGAAAAGACATTTTTAGTCGAAATTGACTTTAAAATTAAATCACATCATTAGTTTTAAATTATGGTTGCAGAATTTTCGTGCAATTTTATATAATTTTATATAATGTACGCTTACATCTTGATAATGCTATAAGAAATCGAAATTCTACCGGAAACATTAAGAGAAAAGTATGATAATCATTTATAAAAATATTTTTTAAAGAAACCAAGTATTGCAGCGTCATATTCGTGATTATAATTGATTTAGTTAATATCATTTGAAATAATATTTAATACAGACGTTACTCCATTTTTGTTAATTATTAATAATATTTCACATTGGTAAAACTGTTTTAAAAGACATTACAGCAAGTATTAACATTGTAGATATAGTTTATAAAATCGCAATTCAACATTGACATGAAGAGTTCAAAGTCATAAATAAACCGATACGTTATATCATTTGGATGGAAATAGAAAACTTTATAAGCATATATCTAATATATAATGTTTCGAATGTAACTTTTTTTTAATTGAAAATTTTACACTTTTCATTTTACTGACATCCCATCAGGTAACCATTTATTTGATGAAATGTATGTATCATGGTTTTTCCGATCGTAGACTTTCGTCTCATTAAATAAACTGCGGAAGTATAGAACTTTGATTGACGTTTTGGACATTAATTGAAGAAAATGCTACATGGATAGACCAACATTTGATCCACCACCAAACGATTGATTATGGTGTTCATGATGATGATGTCGGATGACGATGTCGATGATAATGTTGGATAATGATAAAAATTATCCGTTATGATACAACATCACCGATCATCATCATCATTATCAACAGTGTATGTGTCTTCGTTGACTGGTTAATATAACCAGTGCGCAATATGCGCAATATGCGCATTCATCCGTGATCATGAATTAATACCCGACGTCATGATCAACCATCCATTTATCTTTCATAACCTGTTATTTTCGGCCATTATCCCCGTCATCTTCGTGTATTATCATCATCATTATAAATTATCATCAAACAATATAATCATCCACCTTTATCGTACACAAAATCTTATCCTCCATAAACATCGTGCAAGCATTATGTGCGTTTCGACTTTACACACATGATTTGTTTATTTTAACGAATACAATAGCGGTTACAACACAACTGTAGCCAACAGCGAATCGAAATGTGTAATAGAATATTTTTATATACTACAGATTATTTTTCTCCTTGTAGATTACTACAAAACTGAAATTCAAATTTAAGCACGCGCGCGAATGAATGTTTGTTTTTTTATGTGAGAAAAGGGAGGAAGAACAATTCCATATTTTGAAAATCTTATCTTTCATCTTATAAGATTTTCAACATATACAATTTCTCCTTCTGTCTTTCAGATAAAAATATGTACACTATTAAATTCATATTCCTTTGTTTTCATATCGAATCCATTTGTTTTTCGTATTTGTATCTGAATCCTAAAGCTCTCTTAAAAAAGTTAAAAAAAAACAATTTTAGGATTATGTGCGAATTTGACAGGGAAAAGTATTATTCTTTCTAAAATACATAATTTATGATCTTTCGATAAGATGATGAATATACATGATGATCAAGTGATTCGTGATGTGACAAATTCTTTGCGAATCGATGAAAACCAGTTGGGACGCTTATTACTATTAGTGTTAGCGCTACTGGTTCCGATTAATCATGTTTTCGTATCTAAATGCTATTGTGTAAGATCTCGCTACCGACGGATGAAGTTGTACATTAATTTTAATTCACGAATGGATGAATTTAATATAAGTGACGAGAACTCACTTTTTAAAACATTATTTTAGTAAATCTCACTTGTTTTTATCGAGAAAATGTATAATTATTATTCATATATTTAACGATGCAAGCGATTTTAAATGACGATAATTTTAATTGACGGATTAAATACTTAATAGCGAATTTGTTCACCAATTCTTTTTTTTTCAATTAAACGCTTTTGCAGCTTTGTTAGGCAACAATATTTAAATGTTTAACATAAACAATTTTCTAAATATTTAATTTTTTCTTCACCAGCCGTAGAAAATGAAATCAGTTTCTGGCCATTTTCCTGGTTGTAATGCTGTTTGCATGATGTTAAAAAGTGTCCCCGCATCTACATTCATTTATTAAATATTACCCTATTTTTAATTAACAATTATTTTGATTTCATTAACATTTAACTTTATCTAAATTATATTTAAATTTTTATATATTTTGTCATGATTGGCCCCCGATTCTTCTCTTGCAAACATTAAAGGGTACAATTACGTAACACTTGTATAATTTTTACTTTGTGCTTGGTGATCGCTTTCTTGTATCGAACATATAGGGACAGTTTCCTTTTTACACTAAGGCAAATATCTATTATGATATGTCAATGGGATATTTTGTATGCTAAAATAATTTTGATCATGAAATGGGAATATCGAACACGACTGACGATAATGATACATAACGCCATGAATGAATCATTGTGCTGTCAAATAGGAAATGATTTCTTCATTATTTCAAAATAACATGAAATTTATAGTATTGTTTATTTTCAGCAATGAGCTGGCCGATCCTGACCCTCGTTGGTCTGGCGGCCTTGTCGCTCGTCAGTCCATTACATGTTCCCAATCCAAGACGTGTACCACAAATTCAAGCCCACATACCCCCAGCCAATGTTCCGACTTTTCAACGAACTTCCGTCGAAAGTTTCCCCACTGACGTCGAACGAGTTGAATATGGATCAACGTCGCTACCTTTACGGGCAGCTGTCGAGAAAGTTCCCAGCCATTTTGGCAAACCTCGAGATCCATTGACGGATGCAGTGGAATCTTCGTCAAAATAGTCAGTATATCTTTGTATCCTATCATATGATACCTTTATATTCAATTTAATGAAATTGTA
>JAPYZR010007486.1:0-12538 GCA_030522945.1 Trichopria nigra
ACAATCTTGCGAGCGAAGCGAGCCGGGGGTCCAGGGGGCAGAGCCCCTTGGTGGGGTTGGCGGCCGAAGGCCGCAGGGGCGAAGCCCCTAGTTTTAATTATGTAGCCATGAAAATCTACGAATTGTCAATAAAGAAAATATTCATGTTCCATTTTAGGTATAAACGAACACATTTTATTACCATAATTTGATTTGATACTATTGTTCAAACTGATCTTTTGTTTTATGGAAAAGACATGAATACACATTTAGATGTAATTATGATAACATTTTTGAGGACTTTAAAATTTGCAGTAACCATCGAGGCTGACACTTAAAAAAAAAAGAATAGATAGACAGTAACATCCTGCGGAACGTAGCTTCACAGGTATATGTTTCTGAAACGGTACTGAAACTTGTAGGTGACGAAACGTTTAGCTGGATAACTTGGAATTTTAATGTTACATATTAATTTTCATGAAATTTTGAGTAGTAATCAAGGTATCAATCATTTATCTTTCCAATTTTGTATACAATTAATTTGCTTAATATTTTCAAGTGTATACTATCGTGTAACTTATTGAATCAAGCAACATTCATTTCATTTGCTACATACATCAGGTATTTGAAATCACAGAATTAGAAATTGGTTGTAAGTGAAATGATAAGTAGAAAAATATTGTAATTGTTATTGAAATAGTAGCAATTGTGTTGAGGCGGAATCGGGAGCATGCTCCAATTACAGCATATTACCTTATGCTTATAGTTGATACGAGCACTTTTATATGAACTAAAGCAGATATCGTCTCCAAAATATACGGATGTTTCAGCTCTCTCTCTCTCTCTCTCTCTCTCTCTCTCTCTCTCTCTCTCTCTTGCACCCTCCAAGACCTATTATGCTATGCTTTTAAGAAAACGGAAGCGCAAAAAGAAGAGTGGTATGAAATTCCGCAAGATTATATTTGCATGGTTTGAGGAAACCCTGGTAGAAAATTTAGCGTGGCCTTGCCATGGCCATGGATCCAGAAGTACTAAAAATAAACTAGATTTTTGTATGATTCCGAATGCGACCGAGTATAGAATTATGAGCTTGAAACATTGGGCCCCAGTGAGAGCCCTTACTTTGAGCGGGACTCGAGCCAGGATCCTATATATATGTCACACTCAAAATTCTGCGATAGCGTAGTTTTATATCTTGAGATTTAACGTGTACCAAAAGATTACTTTGATAATATATAAAGTAAAACACATGTAAGGAAATGTATAACAAATGGGTTTATACGTAATTTCAAGAAAAATGTTGTGCTTTCATTGGAAATTATAAATATAATGAAAAGATTCGTTGACATAATTAAATCTATTATGTTTTTCGTCATTCTATGGTAATAGAATCTATTATATCTATGTATAATATATTGAAATATTGGAGCCATTCCTCACTTTTATTGTTGCTATTCTGGAATTTATTCTCCAATTCAGGATCAAGAATCAAATAATACATGATCTTTACAACTGTCGCCCCTGTATTCTTCTTTCCCCTAATTATACTTTTCTTTTCAGGAACCAACAGATGTTTACGCTACTGCTCTAAGCGAGAAAACTTACCGGTTTGGAATACCTTACCAATATCTGACAGAAGCGTTGTGCAACCATCTTTGCAGACATGTATCCAGGAACTTTTTTTTTACTCACATATTGAAGTATTGTATTGTCAAATGCCCAACGATTACACCAACCTCCACACCGATAACCACAGTAACCAGCACTACGACAGGTATTCTTCCAAACATTAAAAATCACAATTCTGTTCTTTTCATTATAACTTCCAAATTGAAGGATTTTTATGCATTTTATTTTGCAATTCGTTATACATTGTAGCATTGGTCAAAATTCATATTCATATTATTTTTATAATCATAAAGATAGTTTACATTTCTCACAAATGTCATCATTCTTATTGATTAGAAGGAATCATAATGTAATCTTAGAGTTGATCCTGAATGGCCCATCGACTGCTACAACAAGAGTTTCACCATCAGTTGCACCATCAGTTACACCACCAGATACACCACCAGTTACATTTTCAAGCTCGGTTCCTAATACTTCAACTGAAGGTCCTGCAGTTTCAACTACAGCTCCGGCTCCGGGTTCAGTGATACCTTCTAGCACTGCTGCACCAACCATTAATACACCTCCGGCCTTGAGTCCAGCTCCTGTTAACAATGGCACGCAAGCTGGATAAATTATTATAAAATAACAGTAAATTATACAGTGATTAAAATAGTAAGTTAAGTTATTTATGTAAATATTATATTTGTAGTATGAACTAGTTATACTTTATTAAAGGATCTCTGAACTTCTTATGTCGGAATTTGTTATTGACTATTTACGACTGGACGAATATTGCTTGAAGTGATTCATCCCACAATTTCAAACCAAAAAATCCGACGCCAAAATTTAATACGATATTTTTATAGTCTTCCTCGAACGCTTGAAATAAAACAGGAAATTGGCTAAAATGTTGTTACTAGATGTTTTTACTTGAAATTGGGCGAAGAATCACCCCAGACAATATTGTTCAAAAGTTTTTCAACAGCAAGCATATACGAAGATTGAAGCATAGTTTAATGAAGCATAAATAGTATTCAAATAGTATGAATGGAACAGGGAATAAGGAAGTATATGGTTCACATTTGAAATTACGCCAAGAGAGCAACCAGAAAATCGGCATATAATAGATATTTTAAGAGTGCATGTGGTATGGAATTTTAAGAAAAGATGATAAAAGGGGATGATGGAGATGGGAAAGATTCAATGCTTTAGTGAAGGGTCGCTTTTATTTTCTGAGGTGGAATTAGGAGTAAATAGAGGGCGGACTGTGTTAAAAAAGGGTGAAGGAGTTGTATGTAAGATGAATTTGTGGTTGAAAAGACGGATATTCCTCGTTACATTTATAAATCATAAATGAAAATTAATGTATATTAAGGAAATGAATAATGAAAAATAAGTAAATATAAACAAGCAATAAGAACTAAATTAATTGAAAATTGGCAATTATTTTTAACCTAAATATTCTTTGCACCTTATATATTATGTGATAACGGTCATGTTAATCAATTTGTCCTCTAACTGCATATAAGCTTAAAGTATATATTGAGATGATATTCATGAAAGGGCATTGTTTATTTTTATACCTATAGAAATAACATCTTATCCAGCGGGAAATTGATATTTACAAAAATTCACAAATTCATCACATAGTATTAAATTGTATGTGATATTTTAACATAAATTCATTCAAAAACGATGGTCCCCCTTAATGTTTTAGATTATTTATATTCAGTTTGTCATCTCATAACTTTTGATCTACTTATATTCTCTGGTAATTACAGTGCCGAATGGAAGTCCTGATATGTTGCTGGGGAAACTTAAGCCGAAACAATGCCGTAAGTCATTTTCTTTACAGTGAGAATTAGGGATCTCTAAACAGGCTATATACCCTTTCCGATTGAACCCATGCATAAACTTGATATTTCGAAATATGATTTCTTAATGGAGTAAGATGATGTATGCATATGGCTTAACGTTATATATGAGTTTGTATAAGTATGTGGTAGGTATATAGGCGCCAAATACATCTAAGTTGATATATGTATAGAAATGCGCACACGAGATGGAAGTTATACAGAGAAAACTTCCTAAGAGAGCAAAGAGGAACTGTCATTAGTGGATTACCGATCAACTAAAATGGGTGATGCTGAAATAAATTTTCGCATATGTGACAAAACGAATTACTGGAAGATAGGGGTTTTCCAGGTTCAGCACTGCCTGTGACATTAAGCAAATCCAGATCAGAAGAAGCCCTTTGTGCGCTCTCCCTTCCTAATATTTAGATGTACATGTATAGTCACGAGACAATGCGCGAAACCATACGAATTTGGGTTTTATATAAATATGAGAATGAATTTAAATTTATTCCAAAAATAAAATATACTTGGAACTATCAAGATAAGAAATTTATGCATATATGCCAATGAGGTCTGTGACCGCAAAAGAGTTCGTTCATTTAACATTTTGATTCTTTTTATACAATCTTATCAATATATGACTTCAGCCAGCAAATACATTATTTCTCTATGTAATATTGTGCAAATATTCATATATTCTATCTTAAAAAATTGTATGAAATCTTTTCGGAAAAAACTGATTGCTTTGAATTCGTCATAATTATGAACAGTGCCATTCAACTCGCTCAATAATATGATAAAACATAATATTTTAGGCTTGAATGAATATTAAAGAAGGAAAATTGATAGTATATCCGTACTCTTTTGTTTCCATGTATTCTAATTCTTTTAGCCATTTCTCAACTTTTTAACGTTACTCTTTCGAAATATACTCATGAATTTGTATTTAAAAAATTATGCATAATACATGTAATGTTCCACAAAGATATACGGCGAGGTTTGCGAGATTCTTACGTATATAAGTACTTCAGTATTACTATGTTTCCAGTTTTAAGGAACTGTCGAAGTTGCAACGTAACATTAGACTTTGTTTAAGATTGAATAAAAAATGATTCGAAGATCCTTCAACGTCGTTATTGCCGCAGCTATCTTTGCAGTCATCATGTATCAAGTAAGATTATGTTTTTCAAAGTATGATTCAATATGTGCATTGAAGTTATTCTGTAGAATTATAAATTAATTAGTTTATTGATAAATGTTAAGAAATACAATTCAAGAGTTAGGTCGCGTTTTCTTTCTAACCTTAAGTAACTTATATTGTGTATGTTTTTTTTTTTGCTAAAACGCGATCCATTTTGAAATTTCGACATTTTTTAAACATATTTTATCAATTTTTCAACTCTCCTTAATGATTATATTTATGTGCGCATATCATTGACTTAGAGATGTATCATATGAGTACATTATTACAATACATGTTTTTAATTTCTTGGAAATAACTTTTCAGCAATATTCTGATGCCTTACCAGAAAGAGGCTCCGAAAAGTTTTTGGATCCATTTCCTACGTTAGGAGGATTGTACGATGACTTATGCAACAAAACGTGCGGACAATTCCGCACGAGCCGAATATTTTTTTCCTCTGCATTTCGATCGTTTTGTGACTTTAAATGTCCATCAACAACGAATTCTTCTATGCAGTCACCCACAAATGAAACCATTACATCCCTCGATATTCAACAGTCCCTTGGATAAATTTTATGAATTAATTATTCTTGATTAAAAGTTAGCTGTAAAAGTCATATATCACCAGTTTCCGTCTTCGTTGACTTATATAAAAAATACTAATTTTCCAAGAACTGTTAACACGTATAATTTAACTTGTTCTGAAATAATAGTTATTCATAGTTTTTTCGAGTGCATCAAGGAAATATCCGTACACAAATACTGGAATGGTCACTTCAAGAAATTTAAAGAATAGTTTTCATTGCATTGCCATTTAGTGAAGATAGTACTTTATATTTTTTTTTTTATCATTTGTGGACTGGCACATTTAAATCGAATTAAAATTGCACGTTTATCATTCATTTCCAACACCGGGCGCATACGGGTGCCGTAATAAATCTGAAAATTCCTATATAAAGTAATATCACACCTACTAAAATTCATTGTATGTTTTTCGTTCAATCCTGGAATTTTAACGCTATATTTCCTTATTCTGTGTTTTACATCTGCATTGTTGCTTTCTTAAGCAATGCAGCGTATAAAGTATGTGATTGTCATTGATTTTTACAAACAAACAAAACAAACAAACAAAAAATTCCCCAGTCTTATCAAATATTTTTGGTATGATGATTTCAACTAATAAACATATTTATAACATAATTAATAATTTTTCAATTCCTTGCCATATTTGTAATGGGTTTTATAGTGGAAGTTTAGTATGTTTTTGTCTCGTTTCGTGTGAAGAGATTTCATTAGATTTTTTAAGTACTATGTGTTTTATCATACGAAAGTTTATTTATACGAATAAAAATACGATCTTGTATTGAATTTATACCTGTCTTTATTTCTCTTCTTAAACACAGTGCGTTACATTTAATTAGGAATAGTGAAGTTTCTCTATAACGACCTTGTAAATGTTCGATTTCTTCTGTTTACCTATTCACATGATTTATGTTCATTAATCCGTAACCGATTTGGCACAATTATTCTTATACAACTTTTCATGGCGTAAATTTTAACTTTTTTTCTTTTAATGTGTCGTCTTCTTTCCGGATTTAAGCGACTCGCATTCCATATAACAATGAACCTGACCTACGGCAATACACTCTTAACTAACCTATAGAGCCTCTGATTTCGAAGTAAAAAATAAAATATTTAGTTCCAAAGTTTTGCGATAACAATTATATTTTAATGAAAAAAATATTTCTTTTTTACTGATTCTATAAAGAGCAGGTTGTAATGAATGCATTCATTTAATTCGCCAGAGTAAATATTTTACAAAAAAAATTTGAGTAAATACGATTTCAAATAACTTAATGACTACACGTATATAATATAGATATATACTATAAGTAATCCTTATTGCATGGATGTGTATCAAATTAAATTAAAAATTGTAATTAATTTATACGGTTTCCCGAATCGAATTCGAAACATTATTACGTCGGTTTACATCGGTTTAAATTACCGACTGATTTTCATTTTGTACAAGGTCTTTGAATATCTACCGATATAAAGAATATGGGAACTCTACCTTATACCATTAGTTCTTACTTTGGTTCCTTTATTATATCTTTTTAATTATGTAGCCATGCGAAAATCTACAAATTATCAATAAAGAAAATATTCATGTTGCATTTTAGGTATAAATGAACACATTTTATTACTAAAATTTGATATGATTCTATTATTCAAAATGATATTTTGTTTAATGGAAAAGACAGGTTTACGCCACCTCATGAATCTATACATTTAGATGTAATCACGATAACATTTTTGACGTCTTTAAAATTTGAAAAAACCATCAAAGCTAATACTTTTTCTTTTAGAAATAATTGCGGCGTTGAAAAGGGCATAATTGAGAAAAAATTGATTAACGAAAATTTAAATTCACTTTTTCGAAGGAAACGCATTTATATATTTATAACAGCAAATATCATCGACGTGCGGGGATCAACTGCCGTTACCATATCCCTCAATAGTTTATCGTAGTCTACATATGTAATTATATTCACTCCAGGAAACAATACACATTGAGATATAACTGTTAAATTAACATTAATTAACGACATCTTACAACTCGGCATCAGCCTTCAGATGCTCACGGAATCAGACGTTTCATATTATCATCGGGTTCAATCCACGGCTTCCTAAATTCTGCCATAGATGCGGTTTCCGGAGGGCCCTCGTGTTCACCTACTTTTACAACAACATATCTGTTATTTCGCAACGCTCATACTACTCAGTAAAGACCAAGAAATTTCGAAGAACTTTCAAAGTTCTCCAATTTCGTATTTTTTCGTAAATTTTCTTTTCTTATCAAAATTTCGCTTATTTTCGTTCTGTATTTTCATAATTCCCGCGACAGCCAGTTTCCGTAATTCATCACGCTTTTCATCAACATCTAGTTAAGTTTCTCGCTCGAGTAAGTCCAGAATATCAGGACAGATCCCACACAACACAATCCGACCCGGGATGACCTGAGGACACACAAAATTCTAAATGGAGACGTATCGATGCTTCGAATATATGTTCGATTATATGGATTTTAAGACATCTTTGCGCCGAATCCAAATTCTTATACCATTCCTCTGGCTTCGGCGCAGAAAGTTTTGTTAATAAGTCTCGTCCGTTTACTAACGTTCATTGTTCGATTTTATCAAAGTATTTTAAAGAATCAAAAAGGTACAGACTGTAGGTATTCTCGTCGCTTCTTGCTGCATTCACTCCTTTTCTGTCATTATATTTAAAGCTAAGTTAAATAACCTTCATGTTATGGGATTTTGGGTTGAAACGTTAATAAATGTTTTAGTTTTTTAATTAGTCCAATTCACCAAATATTATTTACTAATAATTATCTTATGGGATTGGCTGCATTGAAAAAGTGGTCCGATTTCCTGTCAAGAGATTTTAAGATAGGGAAGGGTGGGTTTGATCTGTTCGGGCGAGACTCTTCGCGAAATTACGATCGAACTTCACTCAGGCAAGTTCGTTTGATCGTATAATTATGCATCATCGTCTCGTCACAGAATTAGAAAAATATTGTGATTATTATTGAAATAGTAGCAATTGTGATGAGGAGGAATAAGGAGCTTATTCCAAATATGGCGTATCACTTTATGCCTAGCGTTAATACGAGCACTTTAATACATAAAATGAACTAAAGTAGATGTCGTCTCCAAAATATACGAAAAGGGAAGCTCAAAAAGGAGAGTGGTGTGAAATCCCACAAGATTATATTTGATTCCGAAAGCGTCATTTAAATCTTGAGATTTAACGTATACATCAAAAACATTACTTTGATAATATATATAAGGTAAAACACATATAAGAAAATGTTTTTCATCATTTTATTGTAATAGAATCTATTATATATTGAAATATTTCTATATTATTTTTTTTTACTCACATATTGAAGTATTGTATTGTCAACTGCCCAACGATTACACCAACCTCCACATCGATACTCTCAGTAACCAGTGCTACGACAGGTACGTATTATTCCAAATATCAAATATCATAATTCTGTTCTTTTCATTATAACTCGAAAATTAAAGGATTTTTATGCATTTTATTTTGTAATTCGTTATACATTGTAGCATTGGTCAACATTCGTATTCATATCATTTTTATAATCTTATACAAATATTACATATAAAGATATTTTACATTTCTCATAAATGTCATCATGCTTATTGGTTATAAGGAATTATAATTTAATTTTAGAGTTGAATGAAATAAGCGTTTCACCGCCAGTTACACTACCAGATACAATTTCAAGCTCAGTTCCTAGTACTTCAACTGAAGATGCTGCAGTTTCAACTAGCACTGCTGCACCAACCATGAATACACCTCCATCCTTGAGTCCAGCTCCTGTTAACAATGGCACGCAAGCTGGATAAATTATTATAAAACAACAGTAAATTATACAGTGATTAAAATAGTAAGTTAAGTTATTTATGTAAATATTATATTTGTAGTATGAACTAGTTACTTTATTAAAGGATCTCTGAACTTCTTATGTCGGAATTTGTTATTGACTAATTCAACAATTGTATTTAAAATATTTACGACTGGACGAATATTGCTTGAAGTGATTCATGCCACAATTTCAAACCAAAAAATCCGACGCCAAAATTTAATTTGAGGCTGCCATTATACTTTTGTGAGCTTTGTAAAGCCCGCATTAGTTTTTTTTTTTATTTTTAAATTTTACAGTTTTTTTTACTTTTTAGTTTTTTTTTATTCTTCTATTTCTAATATGACATTATTTAAAATCAAATATTTATCATTGGTTTTTTCCTCGATTTCCGCTGTGCAAAATCTTCAATTATTTCATCAAACGTAAATTCTTGTAATATTTTATTTTCAATGCACATCAGTGATAAGCAACTTAACCTGTCCTGGAGCATTGATTCTGAGCTCATTTTTGATTCGGTTTAATTGGGAAAATGAGCGTTCACCACTGCAATTGGTAACCGTAAGTGAAAGAAAAATTCTTAGTGAGATTGCAGTATTTGGAAACGTTTCCTGTATTTCATCATCTCGCAGCTGTTGTTTATATATTTGCGATATTGCGATCTCCCCATTTTCAAAACTCGGAACATCGGATTTTTGCAAATATTGAGCAAGATAATGTATGATGCATTCCAACTCCAGTTCGTTTGTAATAAAATTCTGCTAATTTGTTACATCCCGTGGACAAATCAGTTGAATTAATCGTTTTCAAATGAGTAAAAAATCCAAATGTTTTGTTGACTTCGTTGTAAAAGTGACAACGTTTCTTTAATTGTGTAATCAACATATCAATTATTGGTAGATAAACTTCCACTTTGAATTTCTCTGTCGGAGAGTTTCGAACTAACCATGACCAAGGTGCAAGTCACTGATCTCTATATATATACTAAAATTCTTTAAAAAATAAATACTGAATAATAGGATTAAATCATTCAGTAAATAATTAAAAATTATATTAGCCAATAAACGAAAGTTATTGAAAATATCGAATTCACAATATCCAAAATATATATATTATATGTATTAGAAAATAAATAAGTTTTATCAGTAATGAAAAAAATAATTTTATAGAGGAGACTGTAAACAGAGAAGACGAAGAATCTTCGGAAGATGACCTAGAATATTGATAAAGTTTCACTTCAATAAAAGTAATATGTTAATTCACTTTGAATTGATGTCAAGTGTATTATTCTAAAAATAGTGAAAATAATAAATTCCACTGAATTAGTCACCTTGCACCGTGAACATAATAAGTGTTAATGGTACTGTTAATAATACTCCATTCGGTCACAACATGTGAAATTGCATAAATTTAGCTACTGTACCAGTAGACACAGGCTTTTCTGCAGTTTTCCCTGCGTCATTGCACACACACGAATGTGGGTATATAGATTCAAAGTCGGCTGAAGACGCACAAGGGTTAAATTTAGGTTCTTGTAAAACCCTTGCTATCATATTCATATATAGATAGCATGCGAGAGTTAGATGATTTGTTATATTTATCGTTAATATAAATATTTATGTATATTTTCATGGGATGTGATTTTTATGTAATATGATATTTGGTGGATAGGTAGAAATGATAAAAGAAGAGTAAAAAAGAAGAGTAATTAGAAGAGTTTAATGTCTCGCTCCCGGAAGTTGCCATCCCCCTGATGGTGTATGTACTAGGTGTAGCCTACCTAGATGTGGAGTTTCGAGAGTTCGTAGCACAATCAAAAACTATCTTAAACCTTTAAATATTTGTACGATTAGAATATGTTGAAATATTTAATTATTTCATTAATATTTTCACGTACGGGTAGAGATTAGATTTGATGATAGATTCAAGAGACTGAAAGAATCAAAAGTATCAAAGTATACCTGTTCAACATACATTTTAAAAAACAAAGAAACTAAAACAAATATAGATCGGTGACATGTCGAAAAAAGACATTTTTTGACAGATCATTTTTAGACTCTCGACTGAGTGTCTCGAATACTTAATAAATACAAATATTAAATTTCCATTGGTTGGTTTATTTGCGACCAAGATATATTTACATATATATGGTTCACAATTGAAATGACGCCAAGACAGCGACTGTAGAAAAGGCATATAATGGATATTGTAAGAGCGCAGGAGATAAGGAATTTCAAGAAAAGATGATAAAAGGGGATGACGGAGATGGGAAAGGTTCAATGCTTCAGTGATGGGTCGCTTTTATTTTCTGAGGTGGAATTAGGAGTAAATAGAGGGCGGACTACTGTGTTAAAAGAGGGTGAAGGAGTTGTATGTAAGATGAATTTGTGGTTGAAAAGACGGATATTCCTCGTTACATTTATAAATCATAAATGAAAATTAATGTATATTAAGGATTTAGATGAATAATGAAAAATAAGTAAATATAAAGAAGCAAGAACTAAATTAATTGAAAATTGGCAATTAATTTTAACCTAAATATTCTTTGCGCCTTATGTGATAACGGTCATGTTAATCAATTTGTCTTCTAACTGCATATAAGCTTAAAGTATACATTGAGATGATATTCATTAAAGGGCATCGTTTATTTTTATACCTATATAGAAATAACATCTTATCCCGCGGGAAATTGAAATTTACAATGATTCACAAATTCATCACATAGTATACTATAAATTGTATGTGGGGAAGTTTGTATATGTCAATGATGATAATAGCATAACATCATACAATTCACAATATCGATCTGATATTTTAACATAAATTCATTCAAAAACGATGGTCCCCCTTAATGTTTTAGATTATTTATTTTCAGTTATAAATATTGTGTAAACCCTAACTATAGATTTAAAAATATGATGTGCATTACCCTAATAAGATAATAGTCACGATAATAGGCATCGTCTTTAAATGAATTCATGTTTATATCGTATCATACTCGCTCTACATATATTGTTAAAAAATGAATAAACATTTGTCAATTAATGTATATAATACCATAAATTCTGCTACTTAAATTGTAAAATATATTCTTGTATACACGATAAGTTCATTTTTATTAATTGAATTATGATTATTATATTTGATAATTTTGTATACTATTTTTAAATGACGTACATCTTGTATTTAAAGATTAATTTACATTTGATTTTTAATCAACATTTTAAAGTGTCATACGCAAAATACAATGCGAAATAAAAATATGCGCCTATATTTGCAAGTCCAAACATGTTCTTTCGTTGGTAGTAATTTTATAGTGGAAACTTATATTAATATGGAATCCAAATTAATGTAAAACTAGGGGCTTCGCCCCTGCGGCCTTCGGCCGCCAACCCCACCGGGGGCTCCGCCCCCTGGACCCCTGGCGCGCTATCGCGCGTAGCTCGCTTC
>JAPYZR010007490.1:0-12571 GCA_030522945.1 Trichopria nigra
GTCCATATATGGACCAGCACTCCGTGTGGCGACTTGTCATAAGAAGTTCATTCACTTAAGTCATGAAATTCAGCTAAAATGCGAGGTCAATTTTAAAGGAAAAATCCCCGGAGCGAAAAGGTTAAGAATCAAATGATTAGTGGACTTGTCACAAGGATTTTAAGCAAATTTAGCTAACAAATGCAAATGGAAAAAGCTTTTGTCTTTACCAATGCAAATCTGTTTTTGATACATACCCTCGGCACAATTGCAAAAGATACAAATGTTATTTGATAAGTGTACATCTTTTCCAGTAGGAAAAAGAACGAGGGGACTTTTATGCATATTCTATCAATCATCAGCTTCTATACAAATTAAGTTTTTCAGTATATATCCGCGTCAAGGTATGGCATATCAAACATTCTCGGGATGTTTGCCGAGTTTTGGCGTGATGAATTCATGGTCATGAAAACAGATTAATGGACACGAACGTAGTTGATGAATAGAAACCACAGAGGAAGCAGATGAGAACCCTAAGCAGTCGGTTCTTCCTGATGGTTTAAATCAATTTTATTTGAGTTTTTTCGCTCATCCAACATCAGCTGAAAATCGTATTCAAATCTGGTAATCCATTCGAAATCTCCAATTTGCACAGGATCAATAAAATCGATTTTTTTTAATCCTGCATATAGAATCCACATTTATTTATATCTATCTCGTTACTTTCATTTTGGTTGGATAATTTCGTAAATGATCCGAAAAGTTAACAGCGTACTCTTTTATGATGCAATGCTACTGCATTAACTCATGGAGTGAAGTTATATGTTTAATTTCATTTATCGATATGTTCACAGCTGTATGATCATTTATCATTGCTCGACATTCGAAGATTTAATAATTCCACATTACATTATCAATAATCATATGCGAAAATTAATTTATTAAGCAAATTCAATGATACTACCTATTTAATAATATGATGTACGGAAATGTACACGGATAAAAATACAGTAGAGTAACTTTTTCTTTTATTATTAATAAACATCATTAATGTTACGATTCTCCCTGGAGCGTTTGTCTATAATCATCAAAGGTAAAAAGGCGTACAGAATCAGTACACATTTTTTTTTAACTACATGTTTAAAAGCTCTTTCTGAACTTTTAAAAAACGAGCCCAGAAGTAGACGCATACGATGACTTATTAATGAGTACTTTTTGTACTTATTCTTACCTCTGCTGATTAGGTATTTCGGTTATGTTTTATTCTCGTATATTTCCAGTGATTTAGACTTGCTATAAAACAATATTCACTTATTTGTACTGATGATAAACATCGAATTGTGAATTTATTAATTATGGATAGATTTCGTTAACGTCCATAAGAAAAATCTTCTAAAAATATGTATAAAATAAAATTGTTGTTCTAATAAATATTTTGTCGAGTTGTAAGTATTAAGGAAAATCACTATGATGGAGTAGAGAAATAATTTGGCTCTGATTTCGAATTACAGTTATCAGTTACTTCATCTCGAGTTGATTGTTATATATTCCTTTCGTTTATAAGACGCCAGGAAGTTCCAACAATTCCGACGGAGTTTCATTTTCATGGTTAAAAGTTGCACCCATGTGTGTCGTTACGTTACGTTCTCTTTCGCGAATCTTTCGCTAGTAAAGACAGATGTTTCATCAGCTCGCGAAAGATGAAATGTTTGATAATTTGTCAAGTCTGTGCAAATAAAATCTAAAACATTCTAGTATTTGTTATAATTATTATTATTTGATTTCTATTATTTTGCATTAATTTATTTAATATTTTTATTTCTTTTTTTATTTATTGTTGTTTAATTAAATATATATATATATATATATATATATATATATATATATACCTTGCGGAAGAGTCAAATTGAGAATAACGAATCAAATTTCATTATAAAAATAAATAAGAAATAACTTATGTGAAATAGATAAAATCACTTTCGAATATAATTAGAATAAATATGAATTTAAACGGAAAAATGTTGAGAAATTGTAAAAGAATTGTGATAAAAGTTCGTCTTCATTAAAATTGATTTTCTGTTCATTAAGCCCTTCATTGTGTTTAAATATATACCCATAATGTTTATTGCACTTAAGAATCGCCCAATCATCTCTTATTTACTTTTAGAAATCACTATATATTTCCTTAAAATTCAATAATGAAAATGTTATTAATTCACGTTGCACATTTTAGAGGTTAATTTAAATCGTTTGTGATTTTTTTAACAAAATAAGAATTTTGGAATAGCCATTTGCACCATGACCCATGTGAAAAAAATGTTTGAATCGTAGAAAAAGAGAAATCATACGATTTATTTACCCATTTATGTTTGCATTTTTTAATAATAAAACCAGTTCATAATTTAAAGAAAAATATTCGAGGGATATAGTATAATACCACGATAATTTTTAGTAAAATAATAAATTTTAACATATTTCGCATTACTTAACACTCGTTAAACTATAGTTGATGCAACCAGAGAATGGTAGCTCCAGAAATCCTTTTTTCCCCTACCATGCGGTATTAGACATGTTCATATTATTTAAATATATATTTAATATAATATATATTTAAATATTTCATTATAATTTCTTTATATATAATAGCAATGATAATCCAATATTAATTACATTTATCAAAACATTAGAGATTATAATATCTTTAGACATTTTTGGCTGATAATGCTTGAAAAACACAGAGGTGTTAAATTTATCATGATTTTGTGCATATCTCTGTCTAAATATAGGTGCATACTATCTGTTATTCATAATTTTTACTCGGGTAAGCGTAAAAAAGAAATTTATACAGATGCGTATTCTTAATGGGTTATTATTTACATTTTTCAAAATTTAAAATGAACAACATTATGATTTTTTGATTTCTGAAGTAGGTGAACGTTTAAAAATCAAACACACACACACGTACACGCACACGCACACATATATACATTTAAAATTTTTTAATGACAAAATACAAATTATTAGGTCTAGATTTGTTGATATTATTCATTAAAAAAATGAAAACTCGAAATGTCAGCAATAATCAGTTGATGAAAAAAAGAATAATGAGAAAAAAGTAAATAAAAACTAGTTAAAATGTCTTAAACTTTTAAAAAATTAGCCAAAATAGAAGCGAAGTTATTAATAAGATGCCACAAAATTACGAACTTTCAAGAGTTTATAAATATTACAAAATATATGATAAAATTTGACAAAAAATATAAGCAAACAATAACAGCTGAGAAACAGATAGTGAAGACATCTGCAGAAGAAATTTTAAGAAAAAAACGTCACTTTGGACAAAAAATGGAAATAAGAAAGATTGCAAGAAGACAACTTCAGGCACTTAATTTGATAATGTTGATTTAACTTGAGGAAGAGTAATTTTTTATAACAGGGATGTCAGATGTTCCAAGCAAAGACTATACAGAATGAATAGTATACACTAAATGGAATGAATAAGATTCAAACATGACGAAGCAAGTATAAAAGGATAAGTGAAAAAAGTCTTAAAACTTAACAAAATTGTGTAATTTTTTGATGAAATTACAAACAACTGGCAAAAAGCGTCGATAAATATACTCACAGACTTTAAAACAAAAAAAAAAAAAAAAAAAAAAAAAAAAAAAAAAAAGAAATAAAAAGAAAAAGAATTTTTAAAAAAAAGAAAAAAAAAAAAAAAAAAAAAAAAAAAAAATAAAAGTTAAAAGTCAAGAAAACGCAAAGAATGTTTACGAAATAAATAAAAGTATATGAAAAAGTTAAAAGTTAGGTGAACAATAGAAAATTTAAACGCGATTGAAAAAATATACGAATGTTATGAAAAGTAGTGTTGCCGCGATACGAGACGAGGCTTTACTTAAATCAAAGTAATAAATTTGTGATGTGGTTTATAGTCTTTAAATTTAAGTATTTAATGTATTTAGGACGAAGTATATAGAAAGTTTATAATGTTTATACTGTTCATTAAATAAATTGTGGACAATAAAATGTTTGTGGGTATGATACATATCGTCTCTCGAGAAATCTCTCTCGTCTTGTATCGATTTGACGATAATTAAAAAAATATTCTATCGTATCGTATCGAGACATGGTTTTCTCGTCTTGTCTCGTCTCTCGCGACTATCGCGGCAACACTAATGAAAAGCAAATTTATCGAAAAGAGAAATGTTTCAGAAATGTGAAATGTGTTGTCACTACGAAAGTGACAACAACTCGTGTTAAAAACACTTAATATTTTATATAAGCTGATGACGGTGCTTTAGTAAAACGAGGTAACCTTTGACACGATGGTAGTAATTAACTTGCTACCCAGTTGACTCGTGATGCACTCAGAGTGCAACAATGGTATACATTACTTATCAGCAATATTTATCGTTTTGTTCCGATTTTGACATTGTTTACTTGTTTTAAATCATAATTAATGTAAAAACGTACAAGTAAAAAGTATCAAATTAAAGCACGAACAACTTTGAAAATTGTTGAGAAATTCAGTTGCCTTTATATACTGATTTCACTTTTGTCGAAGCATTTGACGTTTGAATAATTTGAGATAAGAAATGTTGTATTAATCAATACATGTTGCCACATTTGCAACTTAGATTAAACGGACAATATTGATTCCTACTTAGATATTTATAGAAGAAGTAGTTTGCTATTGTACTAAATAATATTTTCCCTCATTAACCTACAGATTTAATAAATAATTGAGAATAAAGCAAAGAATATTATACTAATATAAATTTCAGGATTTATTTATCAAAAATTACTCGAATCTGGTACTATAATTTCTGTAAAAGGAATTTTTATAAACGAACAATCAGAACTTGTGTGTCTGTCTCGTCAAAACTGAAAATAGTTTTTAATACAAATTATACGTATTATTATAAAAAGCCTATTTTATTTACATGTTTATTTTATTTATTTTTGTATATAAAATGACTCTTTTATTTACACATAAAGAAATCTCTCGTTTGTTTGGCAGTTTGCGAGTTTGTCTATACGAAGTTCAGTCTTACATCTGATCTTTAAGCCTCATTTTTATCCAATTATATAAATAATCATCACAGACGATTCCGCATAAAAGTTGTAAAGCTATACACCGTGCTCACTGCACTCTTTGTCAATGCGTTCTTTTAATTTCATTAGAGTTAATTTCGTAGGAAATGGGTCCTCGATTACTTTTGTTCTCTTTTCAGAGAACCTGTCCTCGAATTCGAGCCAAAAGCCACCTTTAACCGAGGCATTGCACGTTTTAGTTTCCAATATCAACGGATTAGTCTTCTTACATAGTCTTAAGTCACACTTTGCCAGCAAATGAAAGAAGAGAATTTTCGTTTTCAAAAGCGCAAATTCTTTTCCAATGCACATACGCGGACCTATTCCGAACGATAGGAATGTAGTCTGATTGGCCGACGATTTCTTATTGAAGAATCTGTCAGGGTCAAACTTTTCAGGATTTTCGTAATACTGAGGATCATCGTGGATTCCGGCAACGGGTATCCAAATGGCGGTTCCGGGCTCCACAATGACAGGTTCCAATCCGGGTAAAGCAGGAGGCAATTTGAATTGTTTCACACAAAGTCTCTCTAACATCGGTGCTAAATAATGCAGTCGCAGAGTTTCATTCACGACGGCATCGAGATACTGCATAATCTCGATAGCTTCGTAGCTTGGATGGCCATCAGTGAGGTCCATAACTAAATCGATTTCTTCTTGAAGTTTGCTCTGAACTTCAATATTGCAGGCTATTTCGTGGGCAAGGAATGCCATGAAGGTTGAAGAGTTGTCATAGCCACCAAAGAAAAACGCAAATGCTTGAGCCGCCATCTGTTCAGCATTTATATGCAACTTGCCATTTTCCTTTACTTTCGCGTCCATCATCAACTGGATCATATCCGGCCTGGCGATCCCTTCTTTACGTCTGGTTTCAACAGCATCGCTGACAACTTTTGTAAAATAGTTCGTCACACGTTTCGGTAAAATTCTTAACTTGAGTAAATTGACTAATTTTGGGAAATACTTTGCGAGGTTCAGTCTGAAAAAGATGCTACCTTCTAAAGACATCGCTTCTTTTCCCCGCAGGTAAAATTCATTTTTCAGTTTCTTCAAAGAATCCACCTCCGTGCCGAAAGCGCACGTGGCTATTATGTCATTGACGTATCTAGTGAAAACGTCTTTTGTATCGGCAATGGCTTCTTCGTGATCGAGCGACTGTTCAGCCAGAGTTGAAGCGAACTCCTCTGCGCGTTTCGACATGAGATCGAACATCAACCTCACATTGTCCAAGGTAAAGGCAGGACTCAACAGATTCCTGACCTCTCGCCATGCTTCGCCGCGTAAAGCTGCGAGGTTGCTTTTGAAGAAGGGGTCGCTGCTAATGGAGAAAAATGTTCGATGATCAGGGAAAAAATCGAAATTCTTCATCGCTATCGATTCAATGAGCTCCGGATCTCGAATCACGAATATCGGCCGTAAAAAGTGAAAAGCGCCGACGTACTTGGCTTCCGGATTGAGGTTATAAATTTGCTTCAACAGGTAATTTATGTGGATCTTTCGGCGCACGACCAGGCTCAAGTTGCCGAATATCAATCGCGGCGGAATATAAGGAATGCCCAAGTTTCGAAAGTAATTCATTTTCCGTCGATGGTAAAAATAGATTATTCCAAGCACACCCACGATGATCGCGGAAATCACTGTCCAGATACCCATGGCGATGGGTGCGATATACAACGCTTCGAAAATGTCGACCGGTTTAAAAAGACCGACTTATTCGAGGTACGACGTTCGCATAACGGAACATGAATTGTGACTGGCTGCTGTTTGCGTGATTATGCCTTTGTGTATAGTGATTACCCGTTCAAGTTCTTCAGGGGAAGACGGTGCAATTGCTCGACAATAAACGATTGATTTTCACCCGGCGTGTGTATTTTATTGTTACTGTGGATGAGAAAGGATTGGGCATTTTTAATATGAATGAGAAAGTAAATAAACTCTCCAAACTGAATATCTAACGGGTCGATCGAATTATTGTAATTGATGATACAGTATTGGCAATCTTTATAATAAATAGCTTATGTTATTGAATGTCGCAATGATAACGCGGAAATTCGAGATATATATATATATATGTATGTGCCTTGATGGAAACAACAAGTCACAATGATAATTTTTGCATCGTGGTTGATGATCTCGTTGACCTGAAACTATTTGGTGATAAAGTTTAATGATGCTTGATGAAGAAAGTATAAATGACTTTTTAACATCATTTCTTTATGATATTAACAATTATGGCGCTTTATCAATTACAAATTTTGTTACTTTCGTTTTTACAAACTGCATTACAAGCGAGAAAATAATGTAATTAATTACAGAGTGGAAAACTTCGTGGAAATGTTTCAACTTTCTATTGTTTTATTTGCACACTGCTGGTATATATATATCGCTGTTTTAACAATAAATAATTTTTTAATCCGTTTTAGCTTCGCAGAGTGAATTAGAGATTGTATTTTAGGTATCAATGAGATATTAATCTGTAGAAATAAAATTAATAAACAGAGTTTCGTTTCGAATGTTTTGACACTTTTACGATAAAAATTTAATAAGGTTTTATCATTTGTATGAAAATTCAAATAATTTTACGTATCACTGATTTTTTTTCTGAAGTTATACATGATAAGCAATTATTTGTCAAAATCAAATTTCCTGTTTGATATTCAGTGCGTCTGATGTACACGCACCAATGACTGATCCGTCACGTACATATTTTTAAATGATACATCTAAGTGTCTCGTATCAGCCGTGTTCATGAAATCAATTAAGCTGTATTTGTTTTTGAAGATTTCATCTTTTCTGCATGCTGATATTTTAAGATATTCAGTGTATCTTAGTGTAAAATTAAACCTTAATCTTTTATATAGTGTAAAGTAAACGCATCTTGAAAAACGTCCATGAATCAATGACCGCATGCGTGAAAATCACGTTTTTATTTGTAGTGAATTTTAATTTTAGAAAAGCGAGAATTTCACTTTGTTAATACGAGTTAGAAAATGTTTTGTTTACAAAAATATTGATAACTTCCTATGTTAAAGAAAAATGTAATTCGAGTTATCCCCTTTAGTCTGCAATGCCACTCATAATAAAAACTCGTAAACATTGGCAAAAATTGGAAAAATTATGGAAATGACTTGATACCAAATATTTTTATGTCTAATTATTATCGTTTCGAATATTTTGAACTGCATTATTTTCATAATTTAAATAATAATAATTCCAATAAAGAAATTAACTCTTTCCGAATTGGATTTGAAAAACATTTTTGTTCATAGTGATTAATCGAATATAAACTGATATAGAAAATGATATTACGAGCAATGTCCAAAAAATAAAATCGAGTTCTACCGTTAAAAATAGTCAGACGATAATATCAGATGTATAATGCTCTTCACGAAGTTAGAGATGGCGCTGCCACTTCTTCAAGGCCACCAAGGCAGGGCCATTACTTCAAATTAGCCGACCTGTTTTTTCGATATTATGAAGTCACCATTGTAAGATTATTGGGCGAATAATATACTTACGAGCAGTATAATTTTGGAAGGCTATCCATGTATTGAACGCTTTATGAACTACAAATTCACTCATCAGATATAAAAATTTTGATAATTTTTGTTTTTTTTCGGTCATTTTTACTAAATGTTTCTATTTGTATACTTTTGTTATTTTTCTATTTTTAAAACTTTCGTATTCATACGCGTATACTTCCTTTTATTTTTTATATTTCATTTAATCGATCGAAAGAAAAAGGAAAATAATGTAACATAATAAATTAAATGTCGTTCTAAAAACGGTAGAGTCTAATTAGTAAAAAATTAATATTATATCAAAAAGAAACATGGTAACATCTGCAATCAGTTTTATTTACATGTAAATAATCGTCTACATACATTTTCTCTATAGGAAATAATAAATATGAAAATTCGCTACATTTCTTCACTCTTTCGATCAAAAAAAAAAAAAAAATGTACATTGTTAATAGTTTAGATATTAGGATGTTTTTGTTCACCTCCGAACTAGATATACAGAGTTAATGTCCTCGCAAATTATTCCATGCTACATAACGGACCAAGGAAACTGTTATTATTGCACGGCAGTCATTGAAATTCCCGCTAAGCAACGTATCGTACATTTCTTATTGTTGTCTACATTTTGATTGGTAAAAATTAGTAAAAAAATCATTAACTAATTCAGGTTAATCAAAATTGTTTACTATAGAAATTACTGAAATTGTACCAATTGTTTCAAGAATTATTTACTAGCAATTAATAATATTTTTATTAAATAGTAGGTTCTATGATTAGTAAACGAGATTTAACTAATTTTTTACTATAATTTAAACTTTAACAGTGTGATCTGAGGTGGGGGCAGTCTAGTCAATTTATATACTTGTTTGCGCCATATTGAATTACGAACTGTCTTAAATGAAACGTTTTTGGCAATATTTTAAACTTGACATCTATATATATCTAGTCAAGTTTAAAAAAAAAATATATATATATATAGTCAATTCTTATAATATATGTGTGTGTGTGTGTGTGTGTGTGTGTGTGTGTGTGTGTGTGTGTATTAATTGTTTCTTTTTTAATGAACCGTTATCACTTTATTCTTTTTAGATATTACATTTTTATAAATGACCTTTACAGTTCAGTAGGTAATACAGGGATCTTTCCCTGGTATACCATTTTTACACAGTTGTACATATTGAGTACACATATGTATATAAACATATGGTTTGGTAGGGCATGACCGGCAATCGGCATTCTCTCATCTTCCCGATAATTTTTTATATACATCATTATATGCAATATTTTGGTAATTAACATCTACTAAAGAAAACTTTTATTTGGCATTGGCATTATTCTTGAAAAAACAAGTAAACGTCAAAGTTAACGAAAAATGGTAAAAATTTAATAAATCCACATAATATTCGCAAATTCATTTTAAATGATCAATATCTATTCTTTTCTATCCGCTTCTTTTATCATATATAAATAAAATATTTCTCACATTTTTATTTTTTTAACAGAAATACGAGCCAGAAAATATTTTGAATACATTAAATATAAATAAATTAATTAATTTTTTCTTAATGAACTGTTTTTTTTTTATAATGTTTAAAAAAGACCTACTATATATGAGTTTTACATATAGGATTCCAATATAAAATAGTTTATACAAATGTGCAAAAATGGTATATGCAGGGAAAGATCCCTGTATTACCTATAGAATTGTAATAGTCAATTTTACATTTAACAACTAAAAATAATATTAAATATTAATATAATCTCATCTCAGTGGATCCGTTTAAAATAATATTACATGTGATTTAGTTTGTTCGGTTTATAGAGTATTGGAACCATAACGTAATAACAATAATATAACATAGAGACACAAATCATCAACACGGAAAAAAGGTTCTTTCGCAGATGTAACAAATATTTTATTGTTTTCCATTTACTAAGCTACGAATTGTTCAACATCACTTCATCATCCTGACTTCATACGAGAGACGATAAAAAAATACTGTTGATTTTTTTTTATCACGCACTTTTACCAGGCATATAAGTATGAAATCACCTATACAGAATCAATCAAACTATATTATTAAAAATCTACAAATGACATCGGAATCTGTGCCTCGCGGGAAAGCACGAACATTTAAAAAACTTCACACTTTTTCACTGGGTTCATTCCTGAACCAACCGGACAATTGAAATCGGCGGCGAACTCCTTCATGTTGGATAATGGTCCAACAATTCGGAACTCATTCGGACTATGCTCGTCACTTATGATCATATGAATTAGTTTTTCATGTTTGTACACTCCGCACCACGTGTTTGCCGCGCCTATCCAAAACAATTGTTTGGCATTGTACGGAAGTCCGGGAAGTTTGGGTTCGGCGCCGTGACGTTTCACCCATTCGTTATAGGCTCCGTAGGCTGTTTTGACTCCCACGTTATCGGCAATATTTTCTCCTTGAGTGTTAAAGCCATTTAACTAAAGTAAACATTATCACAAATGAATTCATAACAGTTCTGTTTGTATCATATTTTTTCTGTCCATTATATATAAGTAACATATAAATCAGATAACTTCAAGTTGAAGGGTCCTTATTGTTGGATTAAGTTATTATCAATGTTATCTGTCATTCATACGTTACTTGATCGATAAATGAACGTTAAAGCGAGGAAAATAGTCCAAAATACACCCAAATCTTAAAAAATAAAAAAGTTTGTTATATATATAAAGTATATAACAAAAAAAATTCTTTTTAATAGATAAATATTCGTAATCAGGGTTTGAAAAGTTATTTTATTTAATAAACAACAGAAATAGATAATAGTAAAAGCTTGCAAAAAACATTCGATGTCAAATTTCAGTTCAAACAAAATTTGTTTGAAAATTACTAGATAACATATTGTCAAAAGTTAAGAAAAACCTTCAAAGTTTTAACTCTAATACAATAAGAGCAAAACAAAGATGAGTCTAAGTTGAGAAACAGACAATAGCTGGTTAAACAAAAAATAAAATTGTTAAATTAACGGGCGGAAGTCGCAAAATTGATGATGATTGACAAAATCAGTAAATTGTAAAAAAAGACTGGCCATTTAGACAAAATGAGGGTAAAATTTTGAAAAAACGTCGAAGATTTTTTAAAGTTGATAAATGGTACCAAAATTAAAGAAACGAACGTCTCAGCTGTATTAAGCAGAAACTCATACTGAAAATAAAAAAATCTATTGCAAGATCTATGCAAAATTCTCGTAGTTTATATCGACTTACTGCAAGTTCATTATCCGCATAATTGTTGTATTGCTCAATGATACAGGTAGTTCGATTCAAATATTCGGCTTCGGTTTCAGGTTTCCACCAGTCCACGAGGCGTCCGTCTTTATCGAATTGTCGGCCGATGTCATCGAAACCGTGGGTGATTTCGTGGCCAATAATATAACCAATGGCGCCATAATTCAGGTAATTCGGTCTGTCGGTGCTAAAAAATGGCCCTTGCATAATTCCTGTCGGGAATTCTATACAGACATATAATAATAATGAAAAAATAAATTGATTTGTATTCCGATGCTGTAAACTTAATTTTTCTACATTTATATGTATAATATGCGCAGTTGTTTTATTTATTTGTCGAATTTTTAAAATTCTTAAGAGGGTTCTAAAGTAGAACAGTTACCGAGTGAGCTTTGCAACAATAAAAGTATAAATAACAAATTATTGAAACTTTTTTTTAAATTTGGGCTCTGGAAGGGTGATTCTACATAACATATACAATCCCCAAAAAAATTCCAGCAGAAATCATTCAAAATTAAATGAGAACTTTTGGAAACAAATTATTTTTAAGGTAGGTATGGAAAAATAATTTATTTACAAAAATGTTCACTCAATTTTTCATTATTTTTAGTGGAATTTTGTTGAGGAACCTTATATGTCATATGAAATCACCCTTCCAAAGCCCAAATTTTGAAAAAACGTTTCAATCATTTAT
>JAPYZR010007494.1:0-11674 GCA_030522945.1 Trichopria nigra
TTTTCCAAGACGAGTTTTAGATATCTTTTAGAAATCTTGCTCAAGATATCTTTGCCAAGATAATTTTTAGATATCTTTTAGACATCATTTTAAAGATATCTTTATCAAGACATCTTTTAGATATCTTTTAGATATCTCGGTAACAAATTGCTATGTGGGAAACGGATTCCCAGGAGTTGGATAAGATCGACTCCAAGCAGCAGATAATTATGCAGACCGGGTAATACAGCGCAACGGTGAGTGAGGTTGCGTCGACCCATACGGGGCGGTAGATCTATCTCCTCGGTAATATTTACATTAGTTCCGTCCGCCAATCTGGCCCTGGAGCGGATTATTTCGGAATCCATCCCTTTACGGCGACATTCACTGGCCATACGTGGACTTACGTATGAAACTGCGGCTCCTGTATCGTTGAGTGCCTGATACATATTACCGAGAATGGTAACGTTTAATTTGGGTCTCCCTTCCCCCAAAGCGTTGGTGGCATGTACCTTTTCTTCGCCACGTGCTTTCTGGCAACAGTTCTTTTCTTCAGTTCAGTCTCTTTTCCACACCCTGCGCAGAAAAGTTTTCGAGAGTTTTTACACGTCCGGCTTTGGTGTCCGGTTTGCCCACAAGTCCAACACATGGTTGACGGATCCCATCGTATAGATGCGGTTCTGACAGTGGTCGGTGTAGTCGTTCTCTTTGCAAGTGAAGTCTGAACAACGGCTCGTTCGGTGGGGGTATTTATCGTGGCTATAGCGGGATTACGGACGTACAGCTTGTAGGCGCTATCCATATTTTTGTGGATGAGGCTCACCTGCGACCTCATTGAAAAAGTCCCAGCCCGACGCATCAAAGTCTGCAGGTCATTGCAATCATTTGGGAAACCCTCACCCGCTTGTTGTTTCCAGCTCCTGGCTGCGTCCTCCCATTGCCCTCGAATGTGCGGCCCTTCATATGCCGATCACAGGGCAGTGGTAAAATCCTGCCATGTCTGCCAGCCCGTTCGATTGTTCCGGTACCATAGCCACGGTTCTCCGCGTAGTAGTTCGGGAAGCCCGTGTAGAAGTTGTGCGGGTTTTACGTGGTACGCCTCCTGTAATTCCTCTATTCTTTCGATGAAAGCGGTCGGGTCTTTCCCTGCGAAATGGCATCCCCAGCGTCTTATTTCATCTATGCCTAGACTTGCAGCTGGTGCATTGTGAAGCATTGGATTTTGGGGGGGGGGGGGCGGCAGAACAGCATAGTTGGAGGCCGGGGGCGGTTGAGACATAGCTGACCGTGTATCAGTCCAGGTCGGTAACGTCCGGGGGTTTGTCATGTGACTAGAAATGGTCGTTGGTTCGGGGTTGTTAGTTTTCGTCTCAGGCGAGGAGTCGTTTGACGCTACACTATCGTCGATACCGCGCGCTCCGTCCTCCTCAATAGGGAACATTTTGGTAAGAGCTTTCAGCACCGTAGCGGGATTGTCTCGTGTGACAGTACGCAGTCGACGCGCAGTTCATTTAAAGTCCCGTTGGGATCAATTGATAAAGTTTGTAAGAGAGCCTGGATTTATTCTTTCGTTAATTTGTTTATCCACGACAAACCACCCTCCATCTGTCTCCTTTGACAATCTTTGCCACCAAAAGAGATTTTGTTTTCGTCGCGCATTTACGTTTTCGCGTTTTACAAAATACGGTAGGACTATTCGAGTCCCTGTTCGGGTGCCATATAACGGAGTTTTGTGCCAGGTCCGCTCGTGCATTTGCTCAGTCGGCACGCCAGGGTTCAAAACGAGCGGACACTCTTTTTGGTGGCTGAAGGAGGTGAGGTGGAGGTGTAAAATGAATCGTACAGCATTTATAATAGATGATAAATGAACAAATATATTCTGAAACCCCCCATTTACATAAATCTCTGTGTATGTGTGGGTGCGGCTTATCGTTCAGCCGTGGATTTTCGGTTTATGAAACGTGCGGCTTACCGCTCAGCCGTGGAGAACATTATATGACTATCGATGTTTTTATAGAATGACTATTACAGTTCGAGAAAATGATAATGCCGGGATCTCTCTCTGCATTAGCAATTTTACACATTTGTATAAACAAGTTTATACACATGTGTACCCACCATTTAGGATCCTATATGTGATCCCCGTATATAGTAGGCTTTTTTAATTTAATTTCAAATGAAATTGAAATTAAAAATTATTTTTGGTAGATGTTAATTACCAGAAAAATACGTATTTGTGGAATATGTGAGAGAACCTTCGAAAAAATTATCGGGAGATGAAAGAACATGTGTATATACTTGTTTATACACATGTGTAAAATTGATAATGCAGAGAGAGATCCCGGCATTATCATTTTCTCGAACTGTAATAGTCATTCTATAAAAACATCGATAAAAATTTAATATAACGGTTCATTTATATACGGATTTAATTATATGACTATAAGTACGCTATAGTTAAACAATACGAAGTCCCTATGCACACCGTCGTGGGTGAAATATCGTCGCGGGTGAAATATCGTGACTGGCCCTGCTAACGGAAGGCTTATAGGATGGAGGTCTTTGGGGTAATGAACACACAAGGCCTAGGGAGGAAGAGAGTCCGTCCTGTGGCTTCACACCTCAGTAGGACAAGGAGGCACACGCGTATCACCTGTGCAGCGGAACGGGTGGATTGTCCTGGGGCAATTAACCCACAGATCCTAGGAGAGAGTGTCCGTACTGTGGCTTCGCACCTCAGTAGGACAAGGAGGAACACGCCTATCACCTGTGCCGTGGACGGTGGATGGTCCTAGGGTGATTAACTCATAGGTCCGTAGGAGAGAGTGTCCATACTGTGGCTTCGCACCTCAATAGGACAAGGAAGCACACGCTTATCACCTGTGCTGGGAGGGAAGGATGAGGAGCCCGCGAACGGGCTGGGAAATCTGATTAACTGGCGCTCCGTATCGCGCTTATATAGCCGCTCCGGCTGGAGGGGCGAGCTCCCTCTCCGGCGAAGAAGTGGTCGCCGCGTGGGATATCGATGCGCGAGCCGCTTCCGTCGGCCAGCGAGAACGAAACTTCGTATCACCTCAATGCCAGAAATGTCAATGTTTGGGCACACTAAAAACTATTGCTATATAAAACCAGTATGCGTAAAGTATACTAAAAATCACCTAACTGTTGACTGCGAAATAAAAACAAAAACTGACAAAGTTATATATATCAATTGTAAAGTGGACCCGACCATCTATAAGAGTTGTATCGTCCGCAATCAGCTACAACAAAAACTTTCCCAGCATTACGGGAAAAAAGAATATATCCGTTACAGCATTTAAATAAAACGCAAAATTTTAGAAATCCAACGTATCATATGTACAGGCAACGAGTAACAGTAACAATAACAATAAACAAGATACTGTAGAATCAAATCAGTCGTCAAAACACCCAAACAATAACGCCAGTCGTAAATACAAACAAACTCGAATCCATGATGCTTCAACTCATGAATTGTTTAGACACAATGCTAAATCTAATTACAACTTTAATAAATAAAATTACAACATCAAAAATGCTTTAAAAATTGTTTTCTCGAATGCAAATGGTCTCAGTCAGAGAACCTTGGAATTAAACAAATTTCTAATCGAATATAATATCGATATTATGCTTATCTCCGAAACTCACTTTACTTGTGATTTGCATCGAATTGCCAGAGTGAACTTTAGCAGGCATTCATAATGGAGGATTTGCTTCTGCAGCAGCAGTTAACCATACAAACGCTCGAACGAGCCTTATCCAATTTCAAAAAAATTGGTTAAACAAAAATGACGTTTGCCAAAACCCAAAATAGACTGTCCGCGTTGAAGGACACTTGGAGGACATGTCAACAACAACACTTCAATATTGTGAAGCACGCCACCGAGGAACGTTGTGAATAATGCCTCGTACTTCAAGGAGGACATGATTTTATCAGCTAAAAAGACGTTCAATTCCACGTCGGACTACATGACGAGGTGTTGGAAGAAGTTAACACATCATCTTCATCCGAACAGCAGATCAACGTCAACCGTCAACATCGAGACATTCACGAAATTACACTGCAAGATTTACCGATTATTGAATTACCGAAATTCAGCGGAAATTATTGCGAATGGAAAAGTTTTCGCGATCGGTTTGAAACTTTAATAATTGATCGGGCAAAATTAACAGATGCACGGCGAATGCATTATTTAGTTGCGTGTACCTCGGGTGTCACGGCTAGTTGTATGTCTATTTAGCTATTTCGAACGATAATTTTAAAATTGCTTGGGATTCATTGGTGTCGCGCTTTGAAAATAAACGCCGACTTATTCAGGCGCAGTTCGATAACTTTTATTATTTGTCAAAACTCGCAAGCGGACCCGGTGTTTGAATAATTTTGAAAGTCCTACTGACAGTGACTGGATTGTTTACCATGTTTGTTGATGTCTCGATACTATGTCGCGAACCGCGTGGGAATTAAAAGTGGGTAATACCACCGAATATCCACATTTGAGTAATTGAATACGTTTCTCGAGTCACGCGTTCGCGCATTGCAAAACATAGGTGAGCAATTTAGCTCCCTTGCGAAATCTGATATTCATGGTCGGCGATCGGCATCCAAAATTATTCGGTCAAATGTAGGGTCGACAGCTTCAAGCGATCGTTATCGCTTATGTGAAGGCAATCATTTCTTGTTTTCATGCTCGGTTTTCAAAGAAAAATCTCCGTCGCAGCGGTACGCGTTAATTAAGCAGGATAAGCGCTGTATTAATTGCTTTAGTCCGCTTCACGCAGTAAAATACTGTACGAGTGTATTTACGTGTAGGCAATGCCATAAGAAGCACCATTCACTGCTTCACTTCGTGGAACAATCTCGGGTTCCAACGTCGGATCATTCGGTAAATGTTGACGTGAATTCATCTGAATCCGCGGTTACGTCGAACAATTCGGCTGCAATCAGCATTCCGACTCCTGTCGGTGTGATTCAGCCGTTGTCTCATGTATTGTTGGCGACCGCTTGGGTCCAGGTGGGTTCCGAAACAGGACGCACTCAGCGCATTCGAGCATTGTTGGACCAGGGTTCAGAGACTTCCTTTATCTCCGAAGACTTAGCTCAGTCTCTCCGAGTCGTGCGCTCGCCTGTGTATGTCAGGGTATCCGATATAGGCGATTCTCGTGCTGGAATCGAGAAGCATTGCGCGGCAGTAAGTGTACGAACCGCGACCGCGACGAACCTGTTTAGTCGCGTCGGGCAACCATTCTCGGCTCCCTAATACACTCGTCTTATGTGCACTAATGTGGCCACCTGGAAGCATCTTCATGGGTTGACCCTCGCTGACCCTTATTGTTCGAAATCAGCTCCAATACAAATTATAATTGGTGCTGACCTTTATGGTTCGATTCTTTGCGAAGGTATTCGGCGCGGAAATTGTCATGAACCCTTAGCTCAAAATACAATCTTTGGTTGGGTCTTGTCCGGTCCATGTAACTTCACCACTGCCATCAAAGTCCATCATGCCACTGATTCTGAATTCTTGGATCAGGAGCTTCGACGCTTTTGGGAACTCAAGGAAATTCCTCGCCCAACCGAACTCTCTCCTGATGATCTTCGTTGCGAAGATCATTTTAAAGCGACTCATTCTCGCCGACCAGATGGTCGATACGTGTTCGTCTACCCTTCAAGACCGACCCACCACTCGATTTAGGCGACACGCAGTCGCGAGCACACGCCGTTTTGGCACGGCTCAACCGCCAATTCGTCCAGAAGCCCGTTCTTGCGGCCGAATACCATGCGTTTATGGACGAATACGAGACGCTCGGTCATATGGAACCCGTCTCCTTTCTACAAGCTGAATTGAATTCGCCCGTATATATCCCGCACCAAGCAGTGATGCGCGACGATAATGGAATTTTCAAATTCCGTGTCGTGTTCAACGCTTCAAGCTTTTCGTCATATGGTAAATTGTTGAATGACTATCTATTGGTCGGTCCGAAATTACAGTCCAACTTACCAGCAATTATGTTGTAATGGCGACAATGGCGCTACGTACTCAGTGCCGACATTACAAAAATTTACAGGCAAATATTCGTGGAAAATCGCGACGTAGACTATCAACGAATATTGTGGCCACCCGACATGCCCCAATAGTATCATCTATTGACCGTAACCTACGGCAGGTCACCTGCGCCCTACTTGACCCTTTGGGTTATTCAGCAATTAATTGTAGATGAAGAGGCGCAGTATCCACTAGCTACCCCAATTTTACGCAACTGCACTTATATAGACGACAGTCTATTCGGTGCCGACGATATTGACTCCGCAATTGAGAAACGACAAGCTCTCTCAGAGCTCCTCAAACAAGGTGGCTTCATATTACATAAATGTCATAGCAATGAACCTAGCTTTCTTGGACAGCCGCCTGAGACAGGACTTGCCTCCGCTCAAATTGTCAAATCAGACGATTATTTTAAAATTTTAGGAATAGAGTGGAATCCGTCCTACGACACATTCCACATTTCCATTAGTACGGGAGACTCCATCCCAAATACCAAACGTGGAATCTTGGCGATAATCGCACGCCACTACGATCCCCTTGGCTAGGCCACTCCCGTAACCATAGTCGCAAAGATGTTCATGCAGCATCTGTGGTTGAAAAAATTCAGTTGGGATGAATCTGTTCCAGATGATTTATATATGCGATGGAAGAAGTATTTTCTCGATCTTCCACAAGTACTAAGTACATAAGTAGAACCCAGCAAGGTAGTAATGTGGAGTCTGTGCAAATCCATGGATTTTCCGACGCATCCAGCTTCGCATATGCGGCCGTCGTATACTTACGCATAACTCATCATAACGGCACAGTAACTTCGTCCATGTTGACGGCGAAGGCCAAAGTCGCCCCTTTAAAGTTACTTAGCATTCCTCGACTGGAGGGCTGACGTTTTACTTTCGGTGTTGGTGAGTTTCGTTCGGTGGGCCTTAAGTTTGTCTTCGGCGACGTGTTATTGTTGGACCGATTCAATGGTTGTTCTCGCTTGGATCAGCCGGCACTCGTCGCGCTGGAATACGTTCATCGCAAATCGAGTACAAACGATCCATTCGTCACTTCTGGATGCGGTTTGGCGTCACGTCCCCACCGAACACAATCCAGCAGAGTGTTGTTCGCGTGGACTTTAGGTCAGTGACTATATTATTCACAGGTTGTGGTGGAATGGTCCGCCATGGTTAATTTTATCGTCACGCAATTGGCCTGCTTCTCCCCTCGGCGAAAATTTAGAGAACGAGTTAGAAGCGCGTCTTACGGAGATTGCATCTCAGGTAGCTCATCAGACGAAGTGGACTTTGGCTAAGCGATTCTCCCAATGGACTAAATTAGTGTGAGTCTCGCGACAAAGCACTCTCTGCGCATTACAACCATTCTTACATTCGAATGGAACATGCGGGTCGGCGGACGACTTAAAAATGCTGGGCTGTCCTACGCAGCATCGCACCCTATCATATTGAGGTCTAATCCGTTGGTAGTTCTTATACTCTGCGAAATGCACCTCCGTACGTTACACGGAGGCCCTCAGGTTATGTTGAACCTATTACGGTGTGACTATTGGTTGCTGAGATCTCGGAAAACGGTGCGTGCAGTTGTGTATGCTTGTGTACGGTGTGCACGGGAGAGGGCTGAAGTGCCCACCCAGCTCATGGGAAATTTGCCTGAAGCTCGTGTTCAGAAGCCTAATAGAGCATTTTTACATGCAGACGTCGCTTATTCCGGGCCGGTGCTTATTCGGTCGTCTCCTGGCAGAGGTCACAAAAGCCACAAGGCATATATCGCGGTGTTTGTATGCTTGGCCATGCGGGCCATCCATATTCGTATGGAGCATTTGTGATAGCCAGTTGAGGCCTGCATGCCGTAAATTCTGTTTGGTTTTGCGTGGACAAATCACCCAGTAGTGGCCTACGTGCCTACCGTTTCCCCCTCGCGCCAGCATATACTGCCGAGCGGGGCCGGCAAGGACGCGCAGAGCGTCGTGACTTGATCTCGAACCGAAAACCGAGAAGGACCTCCTCGAGGCACGGAGTACTTCAGTTATTGGCTTTCGCGCGAAGGGTGCCACAAAGATTCGATTTTGGAGCTCGTGTCGGATACCGCATTTCTGGGACCTTGGATCCTCCGAACCTTCTCGTTGGAGTAAACAGGACCAACTATCGTTTTTTGTTCTTGCTGGCTTGGCGTACCCCGGAGGAAGCACCCCGTGGGAATCGCAGCATCGTCGCTACCCTCATTGTGGAGTGCCAACAGTTACGATTTTGCGGATATTGGCGTCAACTGGGTAAGTTGCGAGCATTGTATCTGCCCCCCCCCCTCCCCCCCCCTTTTTATTATTTTAGCCCCATTGCGTTTGCGTGCCCCATTTTCGACCCCTTCGGTCATTGTCAAGAGTGTTCCTCTTTGCGAGGATTATTGTAATCTGCGACCCACCTAAGTTCAGTAATTAATTAAACTATCTTCTGTTGCGTAATGCGGTAATTTCATTTTCCCCTTTCCTTAGTCTTGTATTGGTAATAAAAACGTAATATAAGTAGGTTATATTTAGATATAGCTTATTAACATTTTTTGGGAATTTCTTGAAATGTAGGAAGTTAATAGAAAATTTACCATTGGAAATATTGAGTTCGCTAATTCGTCTGTGTATCCAAAAGATGGGGATTCATACACTGCTGCTGTTAGTGTCAAAACTTCCTTCAAGTACTCAATAAATCTCCAGTGAATCATAAGTCCATTTGCATCGGATATCTGCGAATATATATCTGAAGCAATAAATAATTTACACCTAATGAAAAAATATCCATTTCAATTTATTTTACAATATTAATCAACGTAATAAGATTTTAGATTCATTAATTTTGTGACTAGCTCGCATTAACTTTGTAACGATTTTATGTTTCATTTATAGGCTGTTAAAGTGATGCGATAATAGAAAAAAATTACCGATTACTTTTATTTGTTGTTTAAAACTCGAAAGAAATCATGGCTAAAAAGTTCTAAGGCTCTAAGGCTTAAAAAGTTTATTAATAGTTTTTAATTGTAAAAATTCTATAATGTTAAATTCATCAAAAACTTTCCTTAAATATCACTTGTAGCAGAACTAGCTCCAAGGAAGAGATTTTTTCACCAGATTCTTGTGTTTTGACTCTGTCGCGCTATGTGCCGAGCCAATTCCGGCCATCGGCCGGACGATCGACACACTAATACGCTCCGGTCTGCTTCTGTCGGTAACGATGGGTTCTGACCGAGATCGCTTCATATGTATTTTCGGGGTCCGTGGCAGAGGCACTCGCGCTTCCCCTCCGCTCTCCGCGCCTCCCTTCGGCATTCGCGGTCGCGGGACGAAGTTTCCCGAAGCGGCAGTCTAGAAAACGAACGTGAAGACGAACAGTCACACACGAACTTTACGTTTCGGTTCTTGTGTCTATTTCGGTTAACGACCACGGCGTTCCTTTATTGCAATCGGCGTCGCGACAAAGGAAGTGCACTTTGTAAAAGTCTAGATGCTCGGTGCCGTCGCACGTTTGTGAGCATCTGCTCTAGCATCTAGTGTATTTTGTGAAGAATAAATTGCTCGGTGCGGTCGCACGTTTGTGAGCATTCGCATAATATCAAGTGTTTATTTAGTGGAACAACTTTGTACCATTTTTCCCAGTTTATCACCACGATCCTGAACCACCTTTTCGGGGCTTTCGACTGTGCAACGAAATTGTCGTTTGCCTCGTGTCGTTCAGACGGCAAACATTTGGCGATCCTGCCAGGATCGTTGTGAGAAAATTGCTGAAAATTAGAAACATTTTGGAGAACAGTGCTCGTGCAATACGGAGTGAAAGTGAATAGTTTTTCAGTGTTCCGTTTGTGCGATCGCATTTTTAAAAATCGGACAATTCACGCTCGTTAGCATTTTGCTGCGACGCGTTCGTCGTGAAATAATTTGTGGCTATACGCAAATCACGCTCCATAATTTCGTGAGCGCATTACTTTGCCACTCGATTCTCGCCACACGGTCGACATTTTCGCCGCATCAAGGAACGCGGCCGCCATTATTCAAAGCGTCGCGTCTCTCGTGACGTCACACGCCTCGTGAAGTGGAGCAAGCTGCCGTTCGTCTTCGGCGTCTCCCCATAGCAACAGGCGCGGTACAGTGTTTACTATTTTTCGGTCGAACCGTATTTACGGTAATACGCCTTACAGGCAAGGTGATTTTGTGTATTTGTCAATACACTTATGCCATTATCGCGTCCATTGACTCAAACGAAACCTAAACGTTTGGCACGGTCACGCTCGGTCGTTAGTGTTGACTCAGAGAATTCTCCAGAAGAATCCGTACGTCTCTCCGATTCTTTTCTCGGTCAAACATTGGATTTTAGTGACTTTACACATACGGAACAACATGTCGAAAATATGGCTGACCTTGAAGCTTTCGACAGTGTGTTGAGTCAAATTCAAGAGAATCAGCAACAGTTGACGCTCGCATTTGAAATAGCAGTGCTGCCTGTCAACAACACATCCGGACTTCGGCATTGCTCACAATTACTCCGGTTGATAATTCGTCAGTTTCGCTTGTCACGCACGCAATTGTGCTGAATAAACTAACCTCTTATATCCCACAAACTGCAGTCATGCCTTCACAATGGCGTCACCTTAGGCATTTTAAATTAGCTGACGTGAATCTGACAGATTCAACAGCTATCGACCTGATCCTTGGTGCTGACCTCTACGGATCAATTATTCTTGACGGCCTAATTAAAGGTCCGACACACCTTCCTTATCGCAGTCCACCCACAGAAAAATGCACACTTGCACTACGGATTCGCTGCCTCAACTACTCACGCGTTTCTGGGAAACTGAGGAACTACCTACAGCTTAACAGATTTCAATTGAGGATAAGCAATGCGAAGCACACTTCGTGAAAACACATTCACGACTCCCAAATGGCCGCTACGTTGTGCGGCTGCCCTTTCGACAGGAGCCTCCGTCGTTCGGTGACAACTTGTGCATAGCTATGAGAGCGTACGATTCGCTTGAAAAAAGATTGTCGCGCTCTCCCGCTGATTATAAGCTATATTCGGAATTTATGGAAGATTACGAGACTCAGGATCACATGAGTCGTCTTTCACTCCCAATCTCGACCTCACAGCAGTGTTATTACATGCCGCATCACGGAGTCAAAAAGAAATCGAGTTCGACAACACTACTCCGAGTCGTCTTTAACGCGTCAAGCAGATCCTCGGCTCCGTCTCTCAATGACGTATTGTTTACAGGTCCGAAACTCCAATCTGAGATCACGTCGGTATTTACTCAGTGTCGAGTTCCGCGATACGTCTTTAGCGCTGATATAGCGCAGATGTATCGACAAATATGGGTGGACACTCGCGATCGCAATTACCAATGCATCGTTTGGCGTTATTTAAGTGATCAATCCATTTGTCATTATCGTCTGAATACGGTAACTTAAGCGGCTGGATGGTCGTGCGTGCTAAGGCGTCAGCTTAGTTCGCACGAACTGAACGTCGCGAAGGTCACGAGTTCGAATCCCCGTTTGGCAATGCGTTTCCGAATTTATGAAAATAAATATCGAAAATAAACATTGCTGGCGAAGGTACGAATTCGGGACCGCTGCCGACCTCGATCGGCAGTAGCCGGTACCG
>JAPYZR010007495.1:0-16987 GCA_030522945.1 Trichopria nigra
CAAACTTTGAAAAAAAGTTTCAATCTTTTTTTATTTATATTTTTATTGTTGAAAAGCTCTGTCGGTAACTGTTCTACTTTAGAACCACCTTAAGGGGAAACTAAAATGATTGGGTCGATAACGTCAATTCCTAACCTAAACTAATCAAATTAAACAGAAACTAGATGTATTTTGAATTTTAGGACGCTTTTACTTAAAAATGCGCATTGTAAAAGTCTAATTTCAATTTTATTCTTGCAAATTCTCGACCAATTCCGAACCGATTTCTGAACTGAAAAGAGCCCGAAAATAGATTTGGACTTGAAAATATATGTAGATAGTATAATGAATGTTATTAAAATAATTGATGATTTTTTTCAGCTGCACTTCCATGCGTACATGACGATGATTGCAAAAGTTTAACAAATGTAAACAGTTTCTGTCGTGATTTCCATTGCGTATGCGAAAGTGAACCAAATTCGCAATGTAAAATGCCAGAAAAGCCTTCCAAAGGGAATCCAGGTAATCAATATATCACTTCGAAAACATGGTTTATACTTAATAATAAATAACAAGTCAGGCATTTTTAAAAAGACCATAAAGGCTTGTTACATATTTTATATTCAAATTCAAATATATGACGATTTATTCCACTATTATTAAAATGTATTTGGATTATCGCTGCTGAATCCAATTTTTGGACCTCAATCCCATTTCGTTAACTGGGATCGATACCCCTAAGTCAGGCTTTGGCAAAATAGCTTTTATATCGTATTTAAGATTTAAAAATATAAATGTTATTATCAACGATATGTTCGACTGGAGAAAAGACTTTTTCTGCTAAAAAATTTGAAAGTGGCAAAATTTTTAATTGATATAATAATTATAATATATCAAAAATGATTAAAATTTAATTCAATGGATCCATTTTAATAAGAGATATATTTTTCAGCAAAAAAGATGGGTAGTATAGTAGACTTTGGATCAATTTTAACATACAAAAACGACGTCATATACTACATTGTTGCCAATAATTTTTTTTTTTAAATAAATTAAAAATGTAGTTTTTCGGAATCCAAAAAATCCACACAATTTTAAATGTAGAGATCACGTTCTTTATTTAAAAACGTATGAATATATAAACCTAACTATTTTATTGATTTCGAAAAACATTTTCGTATGCGGGATTCCACAGGAAATTCCTACATGAGAACTGGTATGTAAATTTGGTACATGCCGAATAATATTGTTAATGTACAGATCCACTGGTTGGTCGCTCCTGCAAAAAGGATTCCGATTGCAATTTGGCAGATGGATTTTGCAATTCGATCAATATGTGCGCGTGTAAGAATGGTTTCATCTCGGCAAGTAATAACAAACGTTGTTTGCCAAGTAAGTTGATATATTTGTCGTAATTTTATTCAGGGTAATATCAGAAACTCTTTATAGCGTGTAATACGTTGTAGACCTGTTGATAATAACAATACTCAAAAAAAAAAAAAAAAAAAAAAAAATCGTGAACCGTTTCAACATTGTTCCGTATATTTTGAATGTTTTTAATTCGATGCCAAACCCTTTTAAGATTTACTTTATTAATGTAATTCGATTTAAAGATTTTTTACAATCAACGTCAATTATTGTTGTTTTTTATTATCGGGATAGAAATTTATGTTACATTTCACGTACGGTTAAATTTAATTCTTAATTTATACAAGATGAATTACATTTTACAGTGTTTCAGACAATAATTAAATTTGTTTCAATTCTTTGTTTTTGGGTTATGGAAAACTTCTCATCGATATTTGTGTTTAGTCGTTATCGACAAGAAGGAATTTTTTCAAATTTGAAAAAATCAAAATCTTATGTAAATTAAAAATAAAGAATCTTCATTATTTATCAACAGTAAATTTATTCGTAGATATACTAAATTACGTTTGCAAACGACTAGAATATGCAAACGAACATCTTGCATGTACATGGGTTTTAATCTGTCATGGGGAAAATGTCAAGTTCAAATTAGATCTAGACTATATGATGGCTACATCTCGAGATATTGCGTAATCAAAATATGCCAAGATCTCCCAGCAAACGAAAATCGATCAAATTCTTGTAAACGTTGGGTTTTCAATTCATCCTTAAAATTTGAATTTATACCTACACTCGATGCATTTATATACCCATAAAATGGAACTATATAAAATGGAATTGTTTTTGAATAAAAAAGATTTGAATTGTTTACATTTTATCTAATTCATTAATTAAAGAAATCATGAATACATGACTATTAAATATTTGACAAATTAAGTGACATTTGAATCTATAAAAATAAAAAAATTATATTTTATCAATCTATTGTAATCCAAAACATGGAATGTTAATAGACTGATGATAAACCGTATAAATACAAAATTACTGTTATAAATTCATTCCAACGTTGGTTAAATAGATTCTTCAAGATTTAAAGACAAAATTACAATCGAACTTTTTGTGAAAAGCCATTTATATTATAAAGCAGGGAATGACTGTGTAATAAGTCCTGAATTAAAAAATGCCTTCATAATTTTTTTATTTTTATAAATTCAGTTTCACGAATTTTTTAAAAGACAATTCAATTGATTCTAATTCAAATTATTTTCTATCGCACGTTCAATACTTTTTAACCGATGTAAATGCATTGACTGATTAAGATATTTCTGTCAATTTAACGCTCCGGAAAGAAAGGATTGTCGTAGCAATTATCTATGTTTGCATCAACCATACAAATTGTTGTGTCAACTAAAAGAATCGTTGTTCCAACTATAGTATGGTTGTCCCAACTATGCTTTTTTTCCATGCGTGAAGATTGTTTTGATTAACAATAAGTTATTAAATTCATTTCAATTGATTTCATACTTTCGTTTGCGGGGCTAACAGTATTACACATTTGCATCGCCGTCGATGCAATTGAAGATCTTATTTGACACGTAGGAATGTAAGATCAAGATATGGTCAAAAATAAAATATGATCTCATTAGATCGAATTCAACCCGATTAAATCTCCTGTGGCCTTAATCTCTTTTTCCCCGCAGTACAAATATTTAGTGTCTTATTCATTTTAATTTAGATCCTTGATTAGGTGTTACACGTATACTATAGTTTGGTACTTTTTTTTTTGCCCGGACTTAATATATAATATGCTTATTATTTTTTGGCGTTTAGAAGACGTCGTGCGGTACGTTCTCTCCAATTTTAGACGCTACATTTCTGAATGTAAGCACAAACGTATAAATCTATAATTAGTCAAGTTCCCCAATATATAGTTGATTCAATGCTCTCAAAATTAAATCAATTTTATTTCTGTAAACAAATAGAAGTACATTACATCGCCACGAAAGTTAGGCAAAACTATAATAATCGTTTATTTAGGTTATAATACAAACATTTGTTTTACAGCTGTAGGCGGCCTTGATAGTAAGTGTGACGACACTGCGCAATGTGCCCATGCTATTCCCAATTCGTCGTGTAAAGAAGGAATTTGTGTTTGCATCGACAGCTTTTATAGGTTGGGGGATATTTGCCACAGAAAAGTCGGTAAGTCGGTTATTGTATTTCAGAATTTAAGAATATTATAAAAACAAAGAAATAATAATAAAAAATAATAATATGTGCGTATATGATGTATGTTTGTGTTTTGCGTATACTTTATTATACATTGAGTCGTTTATACAATGTGCGTTTTATATTCTGGACACATATATAATCTTTGATCAGCAAAAATCTCATTCAGACTATTAATATTTTGACGGCCGTGTGTAGCGAATCAATATACAATCGTATCTGATGCTGAAGTCATCAAATGATGTTTCAGACATTTATTCCTGTCCTGATTTCATGGTTATTTCGATCTAGTTCACGTGTTGCCATCTACAATGCCAATAGTAATTCTAGGGCGGTTTTTATTTTTTCATATTTTGTACATCACTTAATTTCAAGTGGTTGCAACCCTAAAAACAAAACTTTCGAGTTTTACGTTTATGTTCTTTGCACACTGGGAGACCTACTGTTCGTCATATGTTTATTAAATTAATACAACTATTCAATTGTAATTTCAATTTTATTTTCACTTTAAACGAATGTCAAACGTTACTATGTTTATTTGGAAAAATAAGAAAGGAAAAATAAAATGAATTGGTGGATTTACGTCGACATTTAATCTTAGAGTGAAATTTCTCTCTTCAGTAACCGCTAAAGAGACTCGGTCGATAATATCAATTCCTAACATAAAATATTCAAATTAAATGGAAACTAGATACATTTTCAAGTCCTGATCTATTTTAGGCCGTTTTTTAGCGTTTTTTAATGAATCGACGTCGATTTTCAGCGAAATCCCTCTAGAAGAGGGTGAGAATTATCGACCGCTTTAGATTTCCCTTATTAATTTTGTTATTTTAATAATTATATTTAATATTTTAATAATAATAATAATAAGACACTTTTCAACAAACTAAATTTTCACTCTTTAAAATCTGGATAGTTGTAATATTTTTAACTTTCCGGAATAAATTTCACTTCGGAGAATTTGCATGCCAGCGAAAGAAGGAAATGTTACTCTTGAAGAGGGAAAAGTCACACATTTCTAAAAAAAATTATTTGTTGAATGAAATTTCACTCTGACAAATGTAGGAAAGTATGTAGGTAATACATAATGATTTTCGTACATGTTCGGTAATACATTTTAAAAATAACGTAATAAGTAAAAAATAAAAGAGATGCTCATTCATGACAATGTAAAACATAGAAAGTTTTCTTAAATTGGTTTTTTACTTTCTGATATATTTACGAAATTATTTATTTTACACATTTTCATATTATGTGTTTTTTGCAAATTTCTTTTTCTTCGTTTTCTACATTTTCTTAATATTTTGATTTATTGATTGATAACGATTGAATCTGGATTGTCCATATTATTGCGTGAATAATCACGAATATCGAACGAAAAAGTCTCTCAGTATATTATTAAAGAGATGAATGCAGACATTTCTTGGAAAAATGAGTTACTAAAAATATTAATGCAACAAGCTTACTTATACGTATCTCATTAGGTTACATATATATTAGGAGCTATAGTATTATGTTACAAATATAGTAACGTTAAACATAGCGGTTTATATGGGTTACAAAAGATAAAAAGAAAAAAATATAATTTTACAACTTAATAAATATAAGACTCTTGTTTGCAACATAAAAAAATTTCTTTACTTTTTTATAGTTGTAAGATTGAAACAGGAATGTGTTACATTTAAGACATTCCTACGGTAGGATTTTCAGTTTCTGTTATACGTAACTGATACGTATTTGTGACCATCTGAGATCAAATCTTCAGAGGAAGTTACGACCTCAACGTTTCAGAACTTGCAGTAATGAAACATTTTTTCGATGAAGATTTTGTGTCGAATATAGCCATATGTTTTTCTGCAATTGCTAATTTCTCAATGTAAATCACTACGAAGTCACATTTCGATTTATAACATTCAAAATCCCAAACGACAAATGTATAGTCCTTTTTTTCGAAAAGAAAAATAATTTCTCTTTCTTGTAATTAATTAAATAATTAAGATTGCCGTTTGGTTGTAGAGAATCTTATTCTCAAGAAAATAAATTCTATAAAATTAATTATATTAAAAAAACGTTCATTGCTTGAATTAATTTCGTCAATGTTAAATAAATATTTTCATACAGACATAAACATCACTAATTAATTAATTAACCGATGAAGTCTCAAATGTCGTCAATTTTCGATTAAGTTTTTTCATGTATACCAAGATGCCAGAATTCGTCTAAAATTAAAACCTAAAAAGTCATAAACAATTTTTACCAAAAAATCTGATTTTTTCGACTGAAAATAAATTTAGTTCTAAAATTGTTATATAAATCCGGTAATATATACGTCCAGAGAGAAAAGTGTTTTCTATCCTCAATAAAAATTTCAATACAACGGTCTCCAAAATGGCGTCCAAAATTAGAATTTTTTGAAAAATTTCTGGACTATGTAACTCAAAAACTTAAAAATGAGTGCTAAGAGTGATGTGTTCGTACAATTAATCGAGGAACTCGAATGTTTTCAGATTTTGTTTTTTATATTTTGAAATTTTTTAATTTTAGTTTATTGAAAAATTCTGCAAATTTTTCAGTATATATTCTTTGATAAATTCTAAACTATTTTTGCAATTTTTTCCAAATACTGATAGTTTTCGAGGGAAAAAAAGATAAGAACCCCTGAAAATTGACATTTGTGACTTAATGAGTGAATTAATTTTCATTATTAATTTATGTCCATTTCACGTACTGCACAAATAAGTTCATACTTCACTTTCTTTGAAGATCTTGGCGACGTTTGCGAGAGTGATCTCGATTGTTCCCAAACCGAAGGAGCGGCATGCGAGGAAAATACAATTTTTTCGTCGAAAAAATTGTGCAAGTGCACCAGCTCGATGCAAATGAGCGACGACAAAAAAAGATGTCTGCCCACTATCGCAAGAACGACAGAAGAGTGCCTAGATTCGAAATATTGCGAGATACGTTTAGGCAAGGAATCGGAATGCGTCAATAGAAGATGCTATTGTAGGAAAGGATTTCACTACGGTAACTCGACCACGAAATGCATCAGGAACAAAGGTATCGCTATTTAATACTCTTGCGAAATTGTCATTGTTTTTTTTTTTTTCGAAATAACAATTGAAAAGTAATTGATTTTTGAATTAATTGCTGTAGAACATGGAAATTCCTGCTTGGGCGACAGCGATGGATGTTATCAGCTTTCGAAAGATCCGGAAAAAATGGAAAATACCCTGCGCTGTTCGATTTCCGGATTTTGCGAATGCGTCGACAACTACGTACCTGTTGACGATATTTGCGTTTTTTCCGGTGAGTTTCTTTTAGGAAAAAATAGATTGATTATAATATTCGTATTTCCCATAAATGTTTTTGGTGCGGGAAATTGTGTTTCCCGCGCTTGTAAAGAAATACACTATATTTCGATTGAATTTGAATTTACAATTTGTTTACAATTGAACAGTGCACTTTCGTAGTTCTACATATACTTTTTTTAAAATATACAACGTATAATAACAATTGACATTTTTCATAATGTAGGTGCGTCAGCAGTCGCTAGCGTTTCCGTGGTCCTGGCATTGGTTTTCTCAGCAGTCCTTTATTTACAATAAATTAGAAATAATCGATCTGTAAAAATTAGAGTATACGTATACAACGTTAGCGTTAGCGTGATTATGTTATGTAGAAAAAATTAATTATACTTACCGCACGCGGTTTTACACAAACATGTAATAATCTAACAGTGTGACATACTGTCTATTTTCCGATATATGGGCGAAATAGCGAAATGCAAAAAAAATTAATTTTAAGTCAACCGTATATAATTAGGAATAGCAATTTGTTTCTTTCTTTTTTTTTACACGGGTTGTAATTCAACAAAATTATAATCGCGGCTGGATTATTGTTAATCATTTGTTTAAATTTTACTTGTCGTTAATTGGTTTGTGTAAATATTGTTTATCGTAAGTAATCGTTTCGAGTCGTGTGAATGCATGATTTATGTACGGGCGATCATTTACGCTTTCATCAAAATGCGTAAATGTTGAGAGTGCATAAATTTTAAAAAATGGTAAATTGAAGAGGAAAAATTTTCTGCGAGCTATTTAAAACATATGTTGTTTTTATTGTTAGGTATGTACCCGTGAAAATAAATTTGGTACTACTATTTAAGCACCGTGTGCATTATTGATTGCGTATCCATTGTTCTTAATTGTTTTTATGTATAATATATATACTCCATAAAGTGTTCACGAAGTGGAAACGAAGCGTACTTGCAAATCCGAACATTCGAAGTGATGTACGTGAAATATTCACGTACATCAATGAGTAAATCACTACTTGCAAACAAAATAGTAAACATTCATGCTTTATGGTGAGAAAATGAACATTCCATTCACACCTGACACAAAAAATGATTATCGGAATATCCCTTGGATGTTCGGATGCCTAAAATCACTGAAGTTCATCGAAAACATTTTTGGTACTTCATTGGGGGGTGCAACACACTTCGAGAACACTTCATAAACTGTTAAATTTTACCATAGGGAAATTGTCATCTGTGTCTTTTTACTTATAATAATAAAGTGAGTTTCTTTTATTTATATGAAGATTAACCCATTAAGGACCAAGAAGACGCTAAATGTACCACAACTTTGCGGCTCACACTTTGTATGAAAAAAAAATTTAAACATTTTTCAAAAACCATTTCCGACGTAAAAATGATCCCTCTTTCAGATTCCGAAGCTAAAATTTGGTTATTGTTCACGCAAAAAAAAGTTACGGCACATTTTATGAAAGAAAACGCAATTTTGTTAGAAAGATAAAAACCATTTTTAATCACCTTTATCACATGAAAACCGAGTGCAATTTGCCACGATACCCCAAAATATCGCGTCCTCGAATCGTCAGTTATCAAAATCCATGGTTACACATTGCGAAATTTAATTTTGAAAAACCGACATCATCAGATTCACAATCAGCGACCTCGAAAACCCCCGAGTAACGAGTTTCGGGCAAATCCGATGAATTTGAAAAAATACGTCCGGCATATTGGATCCGCCATTTTTAATTTTGAAAAACCGACACCAGATTCGTATTCAGCACCCCTAATAATGTCTCTTTACCCAGTTTTATGAAAGTAATTGGCGCATTTTGACATCCGCCATTTTGAATTTCGCAATGTGTAACCATGGATTTTGATAGCTGACGATTTGGGGTATCGTGGCAAATTGCACTCGGTTTTCATGTGATAACGGTGATTAAAAATGGTTTCTATCTTTCTGACAAAATTGCGTTTTCTTTCATAAAATGTACCGTAACTTTTTTGAGCAAATTTGGGTTTCAGAATCTGAAAGAGGGATCATTTTTACGTCGGAAATAGTTTTTTAAAAATTTTGTAACTTTTTTTTTCATATAAAGTGAGAGCCGCAAAGTTGTGGTACATTTTGCTTCCTCTTGGTCCATAATGGGTTAATAGGAAGAGTGACATTTTACTCTAGAAACAGCGAAAAGAACTAGAAGAGTGAAATGAACACGTTTCAGAGTGAATCGAAGGATTGTCACTCGAGAATGAGTTCATGAAATACATTATTACAGTATATACTCTTCTCAGTATATAGTCGTAATTCGAGAGATGAAAATGTATATCTCCCTTCCATATTTACTGGCGTAATCGCGTAAACGAGAGTACAACAGGTACTCATTGAGCAAACGCCCCTACTCGTGCTCTGCATATATTATCGCAAGATGAAATACTACGTCGAGATAAAACGGCGTTCGCGTACATCACGCAGGTCTGTTTGACGAGACACCTCATCGGAGTAACATCAACGGTCCGTATATTCACGTCCCTCCATCATGAAATAATAAGTATACGTTATATTCTCTCCTATATACATGACCGATTGGAAATGCAGAAGAAATGGGAGCCAAAATTCAACAGACGCAAATGTGGTTCTTCATGTTGGTGTTGATTCAGGCCTACTTTGCCGGCACATTCGCGAACAGAAGTCACTTGCTCCGAAACAGTGAGTAATCACTTGTATGTACATATATATATGGTGAATGTCGCATTTCAGTGCATGCTCGTATCTATGTTGATTGGTTTTTCAAAATTTTGAAAAACGACGTTATTGTCAAGGCAAAGTTAGTAATTCATTTTTATATATGAAAAATGGAAATTGCATTTTATTTGATGATAAATTTTATATGTATATGTTTATGCAGTTGTATACATAATAAGGTATACAACAATTCGTTAACGATAATGCATGGAGTGTTTCTTCGCAAAATTTCGAGAAAAAAAGTCTCGTGCAAAAACTTGATCCAATACCCTGGTAGAAATGAAAACATTTTTTAGCTAATTCTTAGACAAGTCAGATATTTACCATGTTAAAAGCATAGGAGAAATGGATAGTGTAAGAAAATTGCTATGGTTTAATTATAGCGAATTATTATTAGTTGACCTCTACCGTCTATTTAAATGCATTGCGATAAGGGGCCATCCACGAACATTTGGTATACCAGTGATTTAGCAAATGGCCCCTCGATACAAATGTATTTGCATAGTCCGTAAGGGCCAACTAAAAATAATTCGCCATAATTTAACCAGCAATCACATCAAATTTTCGTATTGGACTTTTTTCGTTCAAACATATAAATTATATACCCTGGTGAAAAGAGAAGCGTGCAGCACTCTTCATAAATGTCTAAATATCTCCCTTTAGTTAGCGTTGTCGGATGCTTAAATGACACTTGCAGCGTGTCTATAGTAAAAAAAGTTTGAACTGATAAAACTTAATTAAAGAGGGTAAAAAGGATTCGTTTCCTTAAATGAAGAATATACTATCGAGTCTTTGATTCAAGTTATCAGGTTTTAATCATATTCAGGCATTGAATTTCTTTAAAATTGTAAAAAATAATTTGTTATTTGCAAGAAAACAAATTTTACGAACTATAATTAAAACTCAAATCATTTTTAAGAAATGATTTGAGCCTACTATTTTAAGAAAATTTATTTTGATTACACTATAATTGTACCAGTAAAGTATAGATCATAGTTACCGACCTAATCTCGAAACAAGAAATGTATGAATAAATAACGATTCAAACGTTTTGATGTTTTGGAAATAAATTGTTTTTTTTTCTAGTTACGTACCTTAAAAATAATTTGTTTCCAATAGTTCTGATTTGATTTTGAATAATTTTTACTGAATTTTTGGGGGATTGTCTATACTTCATAGAATCACCCGTCCAGAGCCCAAATTGTGAAAAAAGTTTCAATTATTTTTTATTTATACTTTTATTGTTGAAAAGCTCGGTTGGAAACTGTTCTGGTTATTAGTAATTAGTAAAACTGTATTGGTTGTTTAGTAACTCTGATAAAAAAAAGTATTATTGTTGGAGCAACCAAACTATGGTTGTACCAACCGTAGAAATGAGTGCTTCAACCATGTGAATGCTTGTGTCGAATGTAATATGGTTAACACAATAATATCTATTTTTCAGTGTACTTTAGAACTCCTAAGTAAATTCCATCGATAATCTAATTCCAAACCTTAAAGACCCATTCTGTATCTATAACGTGAACATCAATAGCCTCTATTATTTTTTTAATGTAGGCTTAATTGCTAAGAATCACCCTAAAAATAGGCCAAACGTTTAAAAATACGTTTATGTTACTTTCTATAAATTTCCTGTATTTTACCATTTCTGGTGTTAAATTTTTCAATATTCGGAGTGAGTCATAGAATTTGAACTTCAAAAAGAGTTACTATATTAAAGAGTGAAATTTCGATCCATGAAATTTGGATATATATACTATTTCAGCTTCATCTCACCAATATAATTTGTTAAAATTCAATAAATAGAGGATTCGACTCCACTTTATATTAGTGGTTAATCAATTTCGTTACTTCATTATAATCACATAATAATGAAAATATAATTTTTTTTAATATTCCAGGCTAATAAGAAAAATTAGATTGCTACAAAATTAAAATAGGCCCTGGACAGCGAAGTCTAGTAAAAACTAAATAAAGTAAATGCCATCTTGTTTTTTAAACAGAATATGAAATTTGACGATTAGAAAACTAGTCAAGTATATGTCTAGTTTCTAGGCTGTCAATGTAGCCACGAGAGCCTCGAGCACATGCAAAGCATAACCTCATTTGCTATGTGTTATTGAAATGTATTGATGTTATTGGTAATATTATTGTTTTCGGTGTCTTACTTGAACTTATTTTCTCTGCCTATTGTTACCCAAATTACTACGCAGAATTTACATAGCACGTTTCGACACGTGACAAGTAACAGTAGGGCTAAACTGGAGTGTCACTATATAGTAATGGGCTAGATTTGTAATCTGACTACAATTATGTTTGGTGTACAACTAGACTGATACTGGCTAATATTCTTACAGCCATATATATACAGGCACTAGCCGAATTTTACAGTATATGTTTATTGCCCTATTATTGCCAGGGAAAATTAGCCAGGGCCTTTTTCTTAAATCGATTCAATTTCCACCTGGGCTGTTAAATTTTGATATGGAAAAAAGAATAACACTGAATCGAAAGTTTTCAACACCATAGTTTTTAATCCCATTTTTTACATGAAAAGAGTTTACAAAATACATAAAGACAGACATGCATATTAACAAATTTTCCAATTTGTGAGACATTGATTTTCTGTTTTAAAATGAATATCTAAATATAATAAGATTTATTTTTATGTCATTTTATATTTATTTTAATTATATATATAATTAATACACATGATTTTAAAGGACCATTAAATTATCTAGAACCGATATAATTTCATCACTTATGTGTATATATACATATATATATATATATATATATACAATGGGATATTTTTATCTTTTAACGGGATGTTAAAAGGTTGACCAGATTGACCAATTGAAAAGATAATTACGGCTAATTATAAAACCATATGAAATAAATTTGTTTGATAGAAGACATCTTGACGTATTTGTTCATCGGCATTTGTCCTAATTTTCTATACGAAGCCACGATACCAGATGGGAGTAGTCGCAGACCTTGCATTCGAGTATAGTGCACTAATTGCAGTCACTCTTCAGACGAGTGATTTTAAGAGTGACGCACCATTTAATTGCACAATCAGAGTATAAATATCGATTCATTAACGGATGAGCACATAATGCACTTTTGCCATCACGAATTTAGGTATATAAGATTTTCAGTAGTACGAATGAAATTTTCACCTTGAAAATATATGAAGAGATGGACATTTTTATTTTTAACTGCAAATTACGTTATATACGAAGTAAATCGTTCTACACATGCGTCAATAGACAATTGAAAAATAAAGAATAAATTCGTTTTTCAATTAATAAATTAAATTAATTATAAAATAAAAAAATTCAATATTTCGCCCGCCTTGCGTCAGGAGAAGTAATTACACTTATAAACGTTCCAAATGTAATTTCGAAACATACCCTCATAAAGGGTGTTTTATCATCAAAAAAATAAATAAATTACACAAATTTAATCTGATATTCCTCTGATTATCTTCGAGCTACTCGAAAAAAGTGCATTTTTTTATTCTTTTTAAAAGTGAATAGGAGAATTGTCACTTCTTCTAGATTGAAATTTCACCGTCGAAGAAGTTAAGAATTCACTCTTATAATAGAGTCGTTCAATTTTCACTCCAAGAAAATTAGGGAGATTTATGACTAAAAAATCAATGAAAGTCTGAAATCTGGACTTTTATTTTTATAAATAAAATAAAATTAATTAATAATTTTTTAACAACTACGCAATGTACGGAAAAATCTACACAACTTTTAACTTTTATTATGTACTAATTCTGATATATGAATAAAAAAAAAAAAAACAGTTTGTTACTGAAATGTTTTTATTCGTTGATGGAATTATGTTTTTATTACTTAAAAGTATATATATATATATATGTTATGCTTAAAACAAATATTTATTTACACTGAATGTTAGGTTCAATGGGTTCGCTGATACAATGTGTAATAAGCAATGGATTATGTTCGGGGTCTGCAGGGGAAATCAAAAAAGATTTTTTAAACAAAAACTAACTTTCGATGAACTGAAAATTTCCTCGTTCGGGATCCATTTTCCGTTCACAGTTATTCCATTCAGTATTTCATTTGGGATACAGTTGACCTCGCATGCATAATGTGGGGACTTATGTAGGGAAGTTTTATATTACTGTGAAGACCTGCTTAGGAGAAAATTTAATTAAGATTATCTCATATAGAAATCTGCACTTTACACGTTTCGAAACAAAAGTAATCATTGTAACCATTAGAAATACTGACATACTAAATACTGTTTTTTTTTTCTCTTTATAAAGTATCTTGTAATAGTTTAGTCAGACATTTTTTCGAGAGAGAAAGTGAATAAGATTACCTTAAAAAATGAGAAAATGGATATGATAAGAAAATACTCAAATCGAATCCATGTGAAAACTTTTTAATTCACTTTTTGACATTCAATTCAGTTTTTTTTTTTGTACATCCTTATAAGAAGATATGGTAGGAAACTATTTGAAAACAATAGTTTAGTATTGTTTATATTAAGTAATGTTATATCTTTTTTTTTTACATCGTGATATATACTAATGTGGTTGTGACAATTTTAATCATTTGTCTCGTAAGTAATAATTTCATCTGTGGTATATAGTTGTGTATACTTTCGGAAAATATAAATGTGCATATTATACAGGGTGTTTTATAAATGCCGGATAATATGGAAGGGGTTGATTCTTTTTATAAATGTAAACAAAAAAGTTTATTCCCTATTTTCGAGCCAACTCTCTAAATTTCTTGGCATGAAATTTCACTCCACATATAGAGTGATAATTGAGCTACTCCTGTAAAGGAGTGAATTTTCACTCTTTAAGAGTGACATTTCACTCTGGATTGTAAATTCTTCGACTCACTCCAATGTAGAATGAAATTTCACTCCATGAAATTTAGAGAGAAAATACGTATTTTCGGTCTAAATACTGACCAATTAAAGTTTGACGATCAATGGGCATCTTTTCATGTAAAAAATATAGTGGAAATGCTTTTTTTTCTTTAAATATATACAAATTCTTACGTATTTTTATGAAAATGACCATTAAGTTTTCTATACAATCTTAAAAAAATGTAAAAAATAACGTTTTTTGGCACCTGTTCCAAAATACGAGCGCATGAATTTTCATGGAAACAATATATAATGGAAAGTATTCTTCCATTATAAAACTATATATAATTTTTATTCTATAACATTTTCTCGCGTGACCGCAGTGATTTTCGAGTTATTAAAACCAGAAATATTTGTTTTACTCGTTAAAAAAAAAAAAAACGTGTTGTGTTTTCGAGACTTTGTTTCTGGTCCAATACCTCGAAAATTATTGCTCGTACGGGAAAATGTCAAAGAACAAAAATAATGTATCTTTATTATTCTTTTTTCACATTTGTCACGAAAATTATTATTTTCCAAAGTTACCGAAAATATCGGAAGAACCTTAATTTTTTAACAAGTTTTTCGTATTTTTGACTTTTTTTAAATAAATTGCAGAAAATTTTAATTATGCTTAAAGTGAAGAATTTTATTATTTACAACACCTTTGCAATATTATCCGGCAGTTATTGGACACTCTATACATATCTATATATATATTGAATTAGTTTTCACGATTTAATTGTTGAAAAACTAAATACATTTATTTTTGCATGTGGACTATTAATATCTCTAATACTTTTAAACTTTTAGATATTAGAAAACTTAATTATTTTCCAGGAATATCCATGAAAGAAATGTTATTGCCTTCAGTGTTGATCAAATAATAGAAAAAAAAACTTTGAGTATTCATTTTTACACATTGTTACGATATATCAGTAACCCATAAAACAGCACATCTGATTCAGGATGTCCTCCGGTGTTTCTCAGGGCGTCCAAATGTATTTTTTTCTTATCCTCTCACTGTCATCATTAGCTTAGAGGATGAAAAAAGCGGATATTTGGACGTCCTGAAGAACTCTTGAGGACATCCTGAGCCAGATGTGCTGTTTGGGAACTCTATTATGGTGTTAATTATACATTAAATTATTTCTTTGCTTTATAACATTTAATTTATATAGGAATTTACAAAGTTTTACTTGCGATTTAGTCTTTCTAATCAAGTATACATATTAAAAAAAAAATACTTAATTTTTAAAATTCTAAATGGCGGAAAGATTTTTTTTAATTATTCGATTTTCACAAGGACCCCAAAACATATAAATAATAAATTTCATGGAAATTTGTTAGTTTACTTACTTTTCTTCGCAGACAATATGTCTGACAGTAGAAGCTTATATCCATTATTTTACGTATACACTATTTTGATTTTCCTATATTTATACTTTCATAATGTATTATAGTAGAGATGAGTTAAAAGTATTTAAAAGGCAAATTTAATATGTGCTATTTAAGTACATGGTTTTCTGATATGAGTTACGTTTGGAAATTTAACGTTTAAACAAATTGCATTCTTTATGTATAGGTGGCACATATTCCTGTAAAGGTTCAAATTACTTCTTGTCGTATAGATAATATAATGTTTTATGTGGTTACTCAAAAATCTTCGTTAAAAAAGTTATACTGATAACTTATCGAAATTTAAAAAATTTATTATTAAAAAATGTTATTATTATTCAATTAATAAAGTATCATAATAAGGGATAACATAAAGTTTAAAATTTCTAGAGATATGTCCATATATTGATGCTATTATGTACATATACCATATCAGTATTGTAAGATTGGCCATTTTTAATTTCGAACGTATTATTCCAATTTCACCTATATAATAATTAATTATGATAATTACGAGTCTATTGTCAATTAAATCGACAATTAAAACCAGAGGAACGCTACACCTTATAGCGAAGGCAAGCGTAATATGCACATCCATCAATGTCAACTCGATCAACGTCTAGTCGCAAATCACTGATTGACCTTCGAAAGTGTATATGGAAATAGAAAACTGCGTATTGTAAATCTACGGTCGTATTACATGACATTTCAAATCCATTTTACTTCCTGGCAAAGAAAAATGTCATAATGTATATAAGATTAAGCGGTGTTTCCATCAAAATTGTAAGATCATAAAAGGAATTTTTTGTTTATATAACATTGCATAATTTTAAGAAAGAAGGAAATTGACACGATGAAAAGTATAGATCCACAATAAATACAAAAAAAGTGCCGATAAAAATATACGAATGAAGGCAAGAACTTGTAAAGCGCTCAGTCGGTAATGTAATTCTCTGCATTGAAATAGTAGTTTACGTATCTAGGGTGGAAACGGAGGTATTGCAGCAAGGGCGATGAGTGGGCCGAGTCACACGAAAAGAGCGCTGCCAGCCTTCGGC
>JAPYZR010007498.1:0-10513 GCA_030522945.1 Trichopria nigra
CACATTTTGAAAAGGTTTTTCAACCAATTGCTCGGGACATTACGGCAGATGAAGAAGAAGACCTACTGAAAGAAACCGATATAAATATATCGAACAACAGGCATATTAAGAGCGTGACGTTCAACGAAGTAGTACAAATAATAGCCAAAATTAACACAAGAAAGATTCCAGGATACGACCGAATCAATGGTAAACTCATCAAGGAGCTTCCTCCAAACGCAATCAGATTTATATCTATTCTTATAAATGCAATATTTAGAATACAGCATTATCCAAAACAATGGAAAATTGCTCAAATTATACTAATACCCAAGCCCGATAAAACACCAGATTGCATTACGTCATATAGACCCATAAGTTTACTGCCAATTTTATCAAAAATATTTGAAAAACTTTTTCTTAGACTAAACTCTATCATCACAAAAAATAAAATTATCCCAGACCACCAATTTGGATTTCAAAATCAGCATGCTACCATAAAACAAGTGAACGGGATGTAAGGGTATGTTTGAGTATTTGAATTTCGCGCGCTCGCAACTACCAATCAGATCGAATCTTTCGTGAATCCCTCTTGGCAGCGTGTTTATCCGTTGTATCCCTACTTATCGATTAAGTTCTGCGTATGTGTGTGATGATTAACAATTGCACACAAGCATAACGTATATTCTTTATGTGCAAATTAACTAGTGAATAGAACATTTCGAAACGAGCCGTTGCTCGTGGTGAAGGTTTCGAAAGGGTATCCGGAGGAAATCCCAATCGGGGTAAGTGCTATTTTTATTAAAAGAAAAGAATTGTTCAAATGATGAGTGAACAATTCAATAAGTGAAAAAACTGTGTTTATGCAGATTTACTCCAAGTCCTCTCCAAGTACTCTCCAAGTACTCGTAATTATTCTGACGGACTCTCGAAGTTACTCTCATTTATCCTGAAGGATTCTCACGGGCTATCATTGGCATTTGGATTCTTTCTGGATCTTTCTGGCTCTCTTGCCATCCAGATCCCTCGTACTCTCGACGGCCAAGTCTCAACGACTCGTACTCGCCCATATTCTCCAAGGTTCACCAACCTTCATATCACATTCGATTAACGGAGATCTTCTCGTGGAATTCCACCGAATACCATAAAAATAGCACCGATCTACAAGGATTTGTCTGGATCGATCATCGATAGCATCGCATCGTCTATATCCAGAGAAACTTCATCTTTAATCCATACTCTGAATTGCTGCGAGGATTGGTAAAGTTGATCACTTTCTTTATTAACTTTGGGCGCTTGGAAATAAATGAAATACGCATAGGAGCAAATGCCTTCTGTTTCAAGCGAGGTGATTCATGAGAAATTGTCTTTTTAAATGTATTGGGATTAGGTGAATAATCGGAGTGCGATCAATTTGATAACCGTATTCTTGTAATTTGAGTGTAAAATTTTGAGAGCATCGAGTGGAAGTGAATTTTTTATAAAATGAATGAATGGTTGATAAATCTAGTGCAGGGTTGTATGATAATGATAATATTAACGGTAATAATTGCAAAAAGTACTGTTCGGCTGCTTTCTTGGATGTTACTCAAGCTTTCGACAAAGTTTGGTATACTGGACTACTACACAAACTAAAAAAACTTTTTCTTTTACAACATCACAAACTGTTAAAATCATATCTCAGCAATAGATTATTTCAAATCACGATAAATGACGTAACTACTAAACTCTACCTCAGAAAAGTAGGCGTACCTCAAGGCAATGTTTTGGGGCCTACATTATATTTACTCTACACAGCCGATCTACCTACTATGCATGACGCTTTCACCGCAACATACGCTGACGACACAGCTATGATATCAGCCCAACACTCTGCAATTAACGCATCTGATAAACTACAACTTCATCTGAATAAGATTTTAAACTGGTCAAAAATATGGGAATAAAAATAAATGAAAACAAGTCGACTGATCGGACATTCACATTACGTAAAGAAAATTGTCCATCAGTATGCTTAAACAATATTATCCTACCACATAGTAACTGCGTAAAATACCGTGGTATTAAATTAGATCAGGGACTAACTTGGAAAGAACATATTTGGTCCAAACGTAAACAACTCGGCTTTATACTTACAAAACTGTACTGGCTGAAATAAGAAATCACCACTTACTCTAAATAACAAAATCCTTATTTATAAGAACATTCTCAAACCAGTCTGGACATACGAAATTCAGCTGTGGGGTACAGCCGCAAGTTCAAACATCGAAATTCTGGAAAGATTTAAATCAAAAACTTCAAGACAGATAGTAGCTGCTCCTTGGTATGTTTCCACAAGGACATTTTCTTATATTTAATGTATATTATCGGGAAATTTGTGTTATAGTGACGGTCCCGATAATTGCAACATATGTAATGTCATTTATCAGGACGCAACAGTTACATGTTACGGAACGCAAGGCCTCACAAAACGTAGTTCAGGGGGGTTCTGCTAGTGGTTGGGTTAGATTAGTTTTACCTTTTAGGAGGGCTGGGGGGGCGCTCACGCAATTATGGGATTCCCCGAGGGTCCGCAACGTTTTAATGGGTTGTTACTTAAGTAGGCTAATAAATAAGAAAACATGTTAGTCTAAATTTAAAACGAAAGCGCAAGTCCGATTTTTATAATACATCTAAACGACGTTAATGGTGTCATTGCCAAGGTCGCTGGATCGTGTTGAGTATGCGTTAAAATTTGAAATTTTGTATATTTGAATGTATATACAAGTTTGTAAATAACAATAACAGCAAACGAGCGAGATTGAATGTACTCCGTCGAGCAAGTGCCGAAATATTAGCTATCCGAACTCGAAACGACGGAGACCGTGAAAATCGGTCCGAATCACTATCCATCTAATCGATAATGTGTACTATTTACAATAAAATTTATTATCAAAAAACAGTTTAGATTTTTCACGTCAAATAAAGCAAAACAGATCGAATACAATTTTTTTTCTGTCCATCATTAAATTTATTATCTTACTAATCCTAATTTGAATGCCCAAAAATAGAATTATTGACCAGTGATCTATCTTGCACAGCTGGAAAAAGTAGATTCAGGTGCGGAAATAAATCTGATAGGGGCTCAGCAAAGTGTCAAAAAATGCATGCCCCGATATAAATACCACCTACAAGCTGAATGGAATTGAGGAAGGAATTATCGAAACATTGGGGTTCGTAAAAATAGACGTCGTAGGAAGGACTGTCGAAATGTAGGTTGTGAGGGAAGAATATCCAATTAAAGAGTACGGGCATTATGAATACGCCAGGGTGCCGATGGGAATAAAAAACGGTCCTAGCGATTTCCAGTGACTAATGGATCTCGTTTTGACCGGACTACAGGGGATAGAACTTTTGGTCTATCTCGATGATATCCTGTTCTACACAAAAAACTTAGAAGAACACGAAATAAAATTTAAAAGATTAATGAAACGCATGGAAAATGCAAATCTGACAATAGAACTCAAAAAATGCTAATTTTTACGAAAAGATGTAGTCTATTTAGACCACAAAGTAGCTAATATAGTGCAGCCCTACCCGAAAAAGCTCTAGTCCGTGCTACTATTTCCAAGCATTGCAGGATTCGGTGTCGAGCAATATCCGCCTTATCTACATGGCAGAAAATTTACGCTCGTCACCAATCATCAGCCTCTGAAACTATTTAATACCATGAAGAATATGACGTTACGATTTCACGTATTTAGAATAAAGCTTGAGGATTACGATTACAACGCCGTTTATAAAGAGGGCAAACGAAATGTCAACGCGGACCCCTTCTCGCGGAATCCGAGGGACAGATGGGAAATAATTTAATAACAAGAAGAAAGGTTTAAGGATACACAATATGTTGATCGACAGATTGAACAACCATCAAATGGAAATTATACAAAAGGTCATTGGAATTGAAAAAAAAGTATAGAAGTGGGAATGAAAAAAAGTAACAGAAAAATATTATTTGCCGTTGAAAGGGCACAAAATTATGCTGGCAAAGGAAAAGCGTTCAAAATACTCAAAAAGAATTGGCGTATCGGACGCGAGCGGATCCGGAAATCCTGCCCCGAGAAAGCGAGGGACGGGTTCGGATGAAGAAACTGACACGTACGGAGACATCGAAGATAACAAGATGAGTCCCGAGTTCAGAAGTAGAAATGCTGGAAGTAGAGAAAAAAAAACCGAAAAAAATACATAACGGATGTGCTTAAACTCGAAATACTAGACTACTTGAAACTATAAGGCTCCGAAAGGGATACTAGCCCACAAAAACAGAAGCAGTCCGATTGAATCGAACTCGGAAACCCCGGTCCCTTCTAAAACTAAAACGACGGACCGAAGCGATGCATCGAGTGGAGTCGGGAAGACCGCGAGCGGTCCTTCCCCTTCTCCACAGACAAAGGACAGAGGAAGCAATAACGCAGACAACCAAGAGAGGAAGCACCGGCCGAACTCGGACGATCTGCGTGATGTCGATGACGGAACCAAAATTCTCGACGAGTCGACGGAGAACGACGAAGATTTCGTTCGTCCCGACAAGAATAGAAAGAAAGGCTCGCCGAACAATGATCGAACCGGATCAAGGGAATGCAGTAGAGGTCTATGACGTAACTATGCGTACATCTGAAAACGATAGAAACCATGACTCGGAAGATGTGGTACAATAAAACGAACTGCTTCAGTAATTGAATTACACACCAGTACAGTTTGCATAGAACCGTACGAAATTCTTCAAGAAAATACAAATGTCTCTGGGGACGGGAATTGTATATTCGGTTCCTTAATAAAATTACTCGAATTAAACATTACTTCATTTCAATTCAGAACTATTTCAAAAAAAAATTGTGAAGTTGTTGTGGAAGTTTATGGTCATTACCGATACACCGCGAGCATCCTTCGATAAGGTGGCACTAGATACCCGATAGATGTTATGATTAATGGAAATGTTTAAATCTTAACCGTTCAAGACTTATTAACCAAATATTCGTTTGCAATTGACGATAGCTTCTGATCAGGCAACCCCTGATCACGTCAATTGTATAATCAACCATTATACAAACAAAATATCACGTGATTATTCGCCGAACATTTTAACAACACAGGTCACGAGATCTTAGAACAAAGTATTCGCGGAACGGGCGTAGGGAAACCGCGAAACGCATCATATGAAAATCGGGGTATCTTTCGAAGAGATTATTCAAAAGGCACGTGAGATTGCAACTTCAAACGCAGAAAGAGAGATCAAGCCGTACACAGTACATATCAATGTATGTGGGGATAAGTATAGTTGGAGTAATCAACATTTGCATTGTTTTGTAGATGTATCTTCGATGGAGAAACTTCCGCAAAATAATAATACCGTAAGAATGCATCCCACGAAAACCACAACCTACCATAAGGCATAAGTGTAGTGAGAGTGCCAGTGACACTGAATGCGTTTGAATACGTTTACGATAAAAGACGCGATATGTGAATCTGGGTATTGTTGACGCAGCGTGTGGTGCATCTCGAGGGCCCGACAAACAGTTGCCGAAAGCCACTCCAGTGAACACTTCGGTCATAAACAATTCACAACCGAAATTTACTCTTCCAGATGTTTAGAATTAAGATCCTTTATAAATAACGTAATGTACATGCATGAAATGAATGTCGCGATAAAATTATATGCACTACTAACCATAGGTTAAGGTTCTCTTTTAAATGTGTAAGATGACAAAAAAAAAATATATATATAATTTGTAACCCTACTAACAACAGGCAGCTGAAGATCACGAGTATATATTTAAGTCACGCACTCAGGGTTTCATTGTATGCGTTGTTTAATTGACGGTGGTACGTCAATTTTTTTTAACTCCGGGTGCGTTACGTATGCAGGATTCCACAGGGAACCTGCATCGGCTTTAGTTATTTATTATATTTTTAGAAACTCAAGCGCATGACCTTATCTTTCAAAACAGACTCTGTACATCCGGCAATTGTCGATGCAAGATCATTCCGGTTCGGAAATTCAGGTGTAATCGAAAATGCCTATTCCTAAGGGGTTACACCACAGTAGCAGGCCTAATATCATGTACTTATTCGATCATTTTTTTTTCACACGAAGACAAAGTTTATTTACAAACACAGTTTCGGGATATTAATTACATGTATTAAAGTATAAGAAAACCTTTTTTTCACAAATTTTTTTAGTCAAAATGGCCGCCCACAGCCCGTCTCCGGCGGCATATTTTTTTTATGGCTCCACTGCATGCAAAAGTACGGCTTCATTTTTGGACCTGGAACAAAACAAAAAATTTCTTGTTATTTTATATGAAAATATCTTACAAAGTACACATGCGTTTTTGAAAATATTGATTTTTGCCGAAATGGCGCACATTTGAATTTTGAAGTGCGATTTTCGTCAAAAAATCGCGTATAAACGTCCTCGTGGAATGAGCAGTTTTTGCTTAATTGAAAAAACCATGAGTACTTTGTTGCAAAAAGTAGTTTCAAAGATTGTGAGAAAATTTCAAGTCGATCGGTTAAAAATTGTGGACGGGATGTTGCATGCAGATTTCAGAAAACCGGTTTCGAGAAAAACGCATTTAAAGTTGGACATACATGCGAAAAAATCGACGTAACAAAAATGTTTACCATCAGTCTGCGATGCCAGCACCATAAAGTTGCCCTTCCAACTCCACATTTTGGTCTTCTTCCGCTTTTCTAAGTGATTTCTTGTTCGAGCGCGCCTCTTTCTCTGCTTCCAGGCAGAAATTATATAGCACTTGGGCCCTATCTTCATGCCTAGTACTTGCATGATTTCCATGATACTGCTGAGCCCGTCGTTAAAAACGCATACAGTATATCCGCATACATTTGGAGCACGTCACTGCCACTAGAAATGTTCTAGGGACCCAAGCGCCACACTGTCGAGTTGAAGCTTTCATTGCTGTTCTGGGTGAAACCTCCTAAACAGCCAGTAAGCAAATCATCATTTGAAAGCTCTTCGTAAATCGGCTTCACAGCATTGAGAACTTCCACATTGAGTGTCTGTTTATGGCAGTAAGAATCTAAATTGTCGGTAGCCTTTGCTTTCTGCCAAGTACACCGCGAGTCGGCACCGCTAGGGCATTTGTCGAGTCGAGGATTTTCGTCAGTGGAACATTTAAGGTCGAGTGTCGCCTAGATTTCTTTTTTCATTACTTCAACACATCCTGTATTTCTTCTTACAGCCAATCCGTAGTATATACTTAGTTCGTCTATGAACTTTCCGGTCAATTTTACGACCGAAACGGCAGAGTAATGAACTCATCACCCGTGCTACCTATAATTCCGATAAGGAACAAAACGGCGCGGCATAGAAAATAAAAGTATGGAACAAGTTTATCCCAAAGCATACCTGATAAACAATTGTAGAGCCGAAAGAAGCATTTGAATAACTTTTCATAAATAATTCTCTTTTTTCGTTTGCGAGAAGACAATGATTTTTTAACATCCCTGAAACTGCTGGAGCATTTTCATAAAAGATATAGATTCGCCATATTGGATCATCCATTTTGAATATCACAATTTTAAATTCAAATTCGTAATTGGCGATCCAAAAACTCCCGAATACCGAGTTACATCTGAAATTAGCAACTTTTTATTTTTTGGTCGTCATATTGGATCTGCCATTTTGAATTTCACAATTTTATGTTCCGGTTCGTAATCAGCGACCTCAGTAATCCCTGAATACCTAATTTCAATTGAATTTAGTTAATTTTCCTCATTTTATCTGCCAATGTGTGATTCGAAATTTTTCATTTACCCCTTTAATGCGTCAGAACTAATACGCCATTTTGAATTTCGAAAGGTGCCCAGCGTCTTTCGAAAGCTCTTCTCAAAGCGAACATTTTCCGGGGTCAACGTTCAAATCCGTCATTAGCAATTTTGGACGGAGATGGTCTTCCGTTGACGTGGAATATTTATATTTTATATTTATAAAAAACAGTCTCATCAGTGATATATATGAACTTCAATAGGCTCCATAGACATCTCTCGTATCCGTGTGGTAGACACTTTTCAGCTTCAAACATTATTTGACACCTTTCATAAATGTAAAATTTATCCATGGAACATAATAAAGTTGAAGTACCATTGATGAGGCTTATATCAAGTTATAACAAGACCAAAGTCAATACATTATTGAAGCTCGAAAATTGAAATGCTGCAAAAGGTAATAATATAAATTCAACTGCCATCAGTGAGATTTTTATAACGAAAAGAAATGTAATTGTTGATAATTGCAATTACATGGGATTTTTTGACATATTTTTACAGCTTGTCAAGAACTGTATAATAATACATTTTTATTCAGGTACAATCAAGATGTATAAAATATAGGTGTGTGAGATAATTGGTAATTGTTAATTTATTCTCTTATAATATTATTATACACTTGGTCTATTCAATTTTTTGAAGGTTCAAATTGATTGCTGCTTAGAGGTTCAGAGATAGTTTGCAATAGACGAAATAGATGCTTCGGAAGAGATATCGCAATATAGCCAAGTCTGTGCCGGTCCCCACTGTAAACGCTGAAGGCGCATCGAAGATTTTTCGTTTTTCTGCAAATGTTGCAGCACCTCGTCATCCTTTTGCAACTGCGCCAGTTCGTTAAGATCGAACTCAACGGGGAGGCGAAGCGACTCGATTCGAGAAAGGGCGTCAGCAACGACATCGCCCTCAGTCAGCAACGACATCGCCCTCACCTGGCGTGTATTCGATCGAGGTGGTGTACTGACCTATGAAGCGGAGTTGGCGAATCTGACGCGGTGAATACTTATCGGAGCGTTGTTGGAACGCATAGATAAGAGGTTTGTGGTCGGTGAGAATCTTGAAGTTCCGTCCTTCTAAAAAATAGCTGAAGTACTTTATAGATTCAAAAATTGCTGTCAACTCTCTATCATAGCTGCTGTACTTCATCTGGGCAGTGGAGAATTTTCTGGGAAAAAAATGAAAATGGTAACCAGGAGTCGTTGATGGGCTGCTCGAGCACGCCGCCCATGTCGAAATCAGAAGCGTCGTACACGACTCTGGTTTCAGAGTTACCGCATGGGTGGGTTAACATGGATGTGTTGGACATCTAGGACCTAATTTTCACGAACGCATGGGATGCCTTCGAAGACCAAGGGATTAGGCGCTTGTCATTTTTTCTGGAGTCCTTGAGGAACTCATCCAGAAGCATTTGGTCTTCTGCCGCGTGCGGAATACTGTTGCGGTAGTAGTTTACCATTCCTAGAAATCGTCTAAGCTCAACGATGGAATGGGGTTTCCGGAAGTTTGAGATAGCGGCAACCTTCTCGGCTGAAGGCTGAACGCCTTTATGTTTACGTGAAACCTGAGAAATTGTAGCTCGGCTCGGCCGAATTTGCATTTGGCAACGTTCAAACGAAGACGGAATTTTTTTAATCGATCAAACACGACCCGAAGGTGTCCTTCATGCTCTTCCTCGGAGGACAATGCAATGAAGAGATCGTCGAAAAATGCGAAAACGAAATCTAAGCCGGACAGGGCCCTATTAATGTGCCTTTGAAAGGTCTGACCTGCGTTGCGCAGTCCGGGAACCATGAAGTATTCGAACAGGCCGAAAGGAGTGGTCACCGCTGTCTTCTTGATGTCGTTTGCATGAACCGGAATTTGGAAATATGCCTTATCGAGGTCAGGAGTCGGGAATATCGTTTTGCCATGGAGATTGGCATTGAAATCAGATACATGAGGAGGTGGGTATCGATCGGGGACAGTAATGGCGTTCAGACGACGATAATCGCCGCAGATTCGCCAAGTGCCGTCTTTTTTGGTAACGAGGTGAATGGGGCTCGCCCATTCGCTGTCTGAAGGACGACAGATCCCCGCCTAGCATAGGGCTTCGAATTGTTTCCTGGCGGCTGCTAGTTTATCCGGGGCAAGGCGTCTGGGCCGCTCTACGACCGGGGGGCCAGTGGTGCGGATTTCGTGGAAAACGTCACTGTTACTGACATCAGGCGCTTGTGCAACGCCTGTAATTTCCGGAAATTCTGTGAGAATTCTAGAAAATCTGCACACAGTGGTTAGATTGATCGTGCTAAACGTAGGTGCATCTATGTTTTTTCTGTTGCCTACGATAAAGCGGTTCTGTCGTACATCGACTAATAGGCCGTATGCCGTTAAGAAATCGGCACCTAAGATGGGGTACGGGACAGCAGCGACGCAAAAATTCCATAGAAATTGGCGACGCAACCCTAGGTCCAGTGACATACGTTTTTCACCGAAAGTCTCTATTTGAGAGTCATTTGCGGCGTATAATTTTAGGTTTGAGACCTGATGTTTATGTTTGGGGTCAGCTGGCAAAAGTGACAGGTCCGCACCCGAATCAACCAGGAACCACAAACCCGAGACGCGATCACGCACGTGAAGACGGCTACCTGAAAATCGACCTTCGTCGCCCGTCGCTACGACCAAAGGTCGGTCTAGTTTTCCTGCGACGCGAAAGTACAGGAAGAAGGCTCTG